>WEIS01025958.1:0-10509 GCA_013389965.1 Todus mexicanus | reverse complement strand
ATACATTAACATTGCTGAACTGATGAAAGCCATCCAGGCCCGTCAGGGGAATCACAACTTTTCTTGTTCGTACTTTCACAACAGCAGCATGTCATTGTTTTAATCCCTGTAGGGGGATAAATATTTTATGGCGGATTACCTAACATGACATACCTAATAATTTACTAGAAAACTAGGTCTAGGGTTGGCAATATTTAGGCTAAGCATAGTATGGGTTTATGGTAATAAAGTGCCTGATGGGGTTGGCTCACTGCAAGGAAAGTTCCTGTAGGCTAGCAGTGATGGGTGAAGGTGGGAGGGACAATGTTTAAGAAGTTGAGCTGATTGCTTGACCTGAAAACAAACACATCTCCGTCCCATAGAAGTGAAATGCTTTCCTTCTAGGGCCAGCAAACATAGAATTATATAAGTTTTTCTGGTGGAGGTAGTTTATTATGGTGATAAAAGGAGTGTAAGAATAACAGTAATAATGAGAAAAACTTTTCACATGGAAAAATAAAGGTGACTTGCAAATAGCAGATGTGTGAGTGATCATTTTTCATGTCATTTTTGCACTTGTTTGCGTTACATGTATCCATTACACACCCTTATAGGCTTGATTTTCCTAACTCACGTGAAGAAAATACCTACGATTTGAACTAAAATTAATGAGTAAACTGTATATATAACGCTGAATGTGAGTTTGTTTGGAAGATGAGATCAAACAGTGAAGCACGAGAACGAATAGTTTTCTCTGTTCTGTTTGGAGAGGGCAAGAACCTGTTTTCTGCTACACAGCTCACGTTCGAGGAGAATGGAGGACACGAGTAGTGTGCCTGGAGCTGTGCTGGTATGTATGTGTCTGCGTGCAGGTACAGACAGAACCCCCGTGTTCTCATTCAGTCTGGTTCAATAAACCCCTGCTGCTGATGTCAGCTGGAGCAGCGCTAGTGATGAGCTTGTCTCTAAATTAGGTTCGTAACTCCAGAGAACTTGGCGATACTTCTGTACGTTAATACTTGCAAATATGCAGCGTATTGAATTTGTATACACAGTTTTTCTGTACTGATGAGTAAAGAAGGTACCCCAAAAATACGTAATTAAGTCCCCAGTTCAATAAATAAATAAAAGTCAATAATTTGACTCCATCTTCAATCCTGACTCACTTTTTTGAGGAAGCAGCCATTCCAAGTCATCCAGGTCAGGTCTTCCAATGCTACCCTGTCTCTAAGATAACTCCTAATCATTTATCTGGTGAATTTAGAAGATCTAATTTGTACCTGTCTGTGTGCCTAATCACTGGCAATATGCAGTTCTGGATGCAGAGCTGTGAAGGGCAACAAGGCCACCTTATGCACACGTAGAATACATCATATGTACACTTACAGAAAGACAACGTGTGTACAGCAGATGTAATGTATGGGGGAGCCAGGGTATATTAGAATGTAGCTGTTTGGCATTATGTGGAATCATAAAACTCCTTCAAAACCACACTGTTCTTTGCTTATTTATTAAAAATAGTTGTATTTGAGGATCACGCTCCTCCTTTCTTTGCTCATGCAAATCTAAGACCTAATTGTGAATTAAGACTGTGGCCTAGGTCTTCAACTGGTAAATAAAATCCATTCACATCCAATAGGGAAACAACATATTTTATGGAAATGAAAAATATATTAATAAAAAAATTTTAAGTATAAGAAGTATTTGGATTTAGCAAATCATTTATTATTATTAATATTGAAATAGCATTATAAAATGATTACAGTTGTTCTATAGCATTTAGGTAATAATGTCATGGTCACATGCAGCTTCTTAAAGGGTATTTCGTACTAGACTCTGGAAAGGGGGTGTTTCTAATGGCAGATTTTCCTGGGCATCATACTTTCTTTCAGAGAACATACAAATGTTTCCAAAGCATGAAAAGTTACTGAAGAAAAAAATGGTAGGATGACAAAGAGGGCTGGTGTCTCCCGTGACTGCTACACTCCTCTCTGGGAACAGGAGGAGGGCCCAGTATGTAAGAATGATGGGGAAACTGCTTCTATGATACGAGAGGTAAATAAAGCATTAGGTTCCAGCTCCAAACTTCTGTGAATAAAATGAACTTCCTTCTACCAGAAGGATGGAGTGCTGAGGTACGTATGCCGATGAAGAACGAACACAGTGCTGAACAGATTGATTTCTGAAAAGAATTTCTTTATACATACTATGTAGCAGAAGAAAAATGAGAGAAAGTACATTTCGTCAAACAGTATTAAAATACGTATTCATCTAGCTGAGAGTTTTAGGGATACATTTTTTTAATAGTTATTTCAGTATGTTATCATTTGCCGCTGGCTGGTTTGATTTGCCTAACAGGTTTATTCTTTATCTGGTGCTCTTTTAACAGGTTTTCACTGTATAGCTTTGATCTGGAATAAGTGGGACAGAGGAGAGTTTTTAGCAGTTCTTATCTTACATTGTAAGTGACTTTTCTTTACAGATACTGCACTCATAGATACATTAAGTCACCATTTTTAGTAGATCTAGCCACATAACTGAACTGGAAGGGCAAGTACTCAAACTCTATAAATTATGTAGATAGAAGGACCAACTTTTCTTTCCGTTTCCTGAGACTGACGAGTTCGGATAGGAATGGCAAATGAGCCAGTGCAGCTAACAGGCAAATGTACTTAGCTACGTGCTGCGGGTGGTTAAGTACATCCATACCTGTAGTGCTTCGGTCTACGCTTGATTCCCATTGCCCCTAGCGAGCCAGTGCCTTGCTAAACTGAGCCCGGCTTCATTGACATGCTGTGGCTCCCAGTTTCTGTGTAGGTTATTAACTTAGCGTTGATATCAAAAGGAGTAGGAGGCTAAATATTGTGTTGAATCTGAACTATAATGCATTTGATTATGAAAGCATCTCAGGGACCCTTTCTTAGTAATTCTAAAGTTGAAAGGAACACAAGATATTGCCGGTAAAATGAAAGTAGGTCTTAAAGAAGCAAGTACCATTTCTTGTTTATAAACTGAAGACCGAGAACATTCCAAAGGTTAAAAACTAATCCTAAGGGCAGAAAATAAGTATTTCCATTTTCTCTTTCCTAAAATGCTAGTTCAGATATAGAGAAAAATTGCTGCGAGAGCAGAAACAAACACTGGCTGCATATAAAAGCAAATACCTTTGCAAACCTGTAAATGGATTTTTGAGAAATGGAGAAAGAGTTCATCAGAGCATACTTTCTCTAACAATTCCCAGTTTGATGCTTAGCTAGGCCATTTAACTTTTTTTTTTTTTTTTTAAAGGAGTTGTGATTAAAATAATAACTAGAAAGGATTGAAAAGTAGAATTGTTCCTGGGGGAAATGCGATTTCAACATTTTTTCAGCCTGAACTAACAAAAAAGCTCAAGTATCAAAACTTCCTGCTGAATGAAAGGCTCAGAAAAATGTCGAATTGAACAGCTAAGAATAAAACCCTCTAAAGCGAAATGTTTTAATCTCTAAATTGGTGTCCGCATAGGGCTGAATGGGACCTTCAGTTTCGGGCGTTAAGCCTGATTGCTGCCAGAGTTTAACCTTGCCTGGCAGGGCACTCGAGGGGTGACCTGGAACACGGTGCTGAGCTGGAGGGGACAGGCTCAGCACGGCTGAGGAGAGTAGACACGGCAGCCCCGGGAGCGAGCAGGTAATCCTTGNGGAGAGGGGGGAGAGGGGGATGCAGGGAGCCGGGGGCGCCATGGGACGCTGTGCCGGCAGGGGGCGCTGTGCCGACAGGGGGCGCTGTGCCGGCAAGGGGCGCTGTGCCGGCAGGGGGCGCTGTGCAAATAGGGGCGCGGTGCCGACAGGGGGCGCTGCGCCTCCCGCCGCCCGTTCTCGAAGGTTCCAGCGCGGCCGTTCCCGCGCGGGCGGCTCTGAGGCTCCTCGGCCGCTCCCCGGGCAGGAGCTGCCCCGCGAAGGGCGATCGGAGCCGGGCGCTTTTGCCCCGAGAGGCAAGGAGCGAGTGAGCTGCCTGCTCCACGTCTGCATTCGGAGCTGTCGGGCAGCAGCTGTGGAGCAGCGGGTTCAGCTCAGCGGGTTCAGCCCAGCCTGCAGGGCGCGGTCGCCACCTCGGCGCCATGAGGTGCGGAGCCCTCGCGCTGTGGGGTCAAAGGGCTTCCTCTCAATAGATCTTCCCCCTGAAAACACCCCGTGCTGTGCCACCTCCTGTCTTAACGCCACCTCCTACCAGCCCTCAGTTACGGGAAGCTGGAGGTAGGCTGTGGTTCAAAATAGGTTTGTTGAAAATAGCCATGTTCCTAAAAAACATGTCGTCCACCGCTGCGTGCTGCAGCTCTGACGCCTGCTCAGCCGGGCTTGGGCACAAAGGTGTGCTGCCTGCCCTCCTGCTCCCACCCTGCCTTTGTATTCAAAAAAGCCGCTTCCTTTGGTAATCGTAACCCTTTTTTAAAGACTCTTTTTATCTAGTAACGAACCTGCATTCCTCTTTCGCAGCATCCAGTGTGGCCGGAACTGCCCGTACGTGGTGGATGGGTTACTTGTAATGTTACTGTAATTAACGCTGTTGGAGTTGCATACGTGAAATACAGAAATGCGGCTTGGTTATACCTGTGGAGTCCTGTTCATGTCTTTGTGGAGTGACTTAGTGGTGCCCTGAATGTAACCTGCTGCCATCCATGCCAGGATTCAAGCTCCAGGTACGGTCTGCAGTTGAATAGTCTCTGAAGAGAAGGGGTGACATGAAGCTAACCAGTGTCTAGAGACGCCTGTGGTAGTAAGAGAGGGATTTATTTTTAAAATTTATTTTACAAAGAACTTAGAGCAGTGACTAGTTTTCCTCTTGGCTCTTGTAGAATCGTCCTCTATAAGAGTTGGTGAAAAGGTGATTTTTATTCTGGAATAAATATTTCGTTTTAACTTCAAATTTGAGATGTGGTTTGAATGTATTTTTATTCATGGGAGCTATTTCAGTTCCATCTGCAGCATTAAAGTGGAATAAAGATTGCAACACCCCGTTTTGCTATAGCTGTGCGAGGAGACAGCCTCCCTGTAGGCAGAGGTCTTCCTCTCTAACGCTGATAGCTCTTTCTGATCCGCTTACCCAAAGATGATGAAAAGCTGCAGAAACAATTGTATTTACCGCTTCTTGAATGCAGAGTGATTTATTGCAAACTGGGGGTTTTACGGACATTGGAGAAAAAGATAGATGATGAAACTAGGGGATGCTGGAGGATTGTGCTTTTCTCTCCCTCTTTACAAAGAAATATGTGTGTTTCGCAGCATTTCATGTCATATTGCTTGTTTTTCTAGTCTGTTTTTGTAGGAGTGCAAAGTGTTCAGCCATTACCCACGTAGTTGCAGAATGAGTTATTTTACGTGGTTCTGCTGAATAAAGGAAACCATAAGGTTTATAGGTACAGCCTCTAACAATTCACTGTCTGTTGTAATGGACATAAACCTGTAGTTTAGTGTATTCATGTGTTCCCTCCCTTCTCCCGGCTTTTGAACTGAGTGGGTCAGTGCCGGTGTTCTGCAGCGCTTCTGTCTGGCCAGTACACCAGAAATGGAGAAGTCACATCTCACAGAGAGGCTGCAGGCTGGAGGCTCTTGCAGGCAGCGTGGCTTCAGAAGGGAGGCAGGAGTACGTCGTAGTAAGGCATCCTGATCACAAAGTGGGCTGCTGGTTTTGCCGTGGCTTTAGCTTGCAAATGGCTTGAAGTTGTCGCCCAAAGTGATGCCCAGTGATGCAGACTTGAGGCGAGGGCAGAAGTGAAGATGCAGCCCTGTTGAACTCAGCAGGAATTTTGTCACAGGTTTTGTGGAAGACCTTCAGAGCTAGTCTGAGATTTGCTTTATGGTCTCAGGATTAGTTTCTTCTTCAGCAGTGTCACTGCTTTTGGAGCTTTACGTGTATTTATGTTTCAGGGCCTTGGTTTGATCTTTCTTTAATGTGCATCAAACAACATTTTGATGCAGTCGCGTATAGCCGTTCCTGCACAAAGTCAATCTGTATCCATTTTTTTGTGATCCTCAAGTTACTTTAATGTTTGCTGCTGACAAACGACTTTTTTCCTGAATAGCTTGATGTAAACGTGTGTTCGTGTGTTTTTAAAGACCCTGGGTCCCTGAAGATGTCGCCCTAAATCTGCACGTGCAGATCAGGTGCCTGTTTCTCTTTACGTGAACTTGTCTGTGTCTATATTGGGGCCCTTAGTTTAGTTACGAGGATTCAGTCTGCAATTCTCCTCTTTGTGGTGCTGTAAAATTTATTCTGAAATGTTTGGTCTGTTCCCTTAAGCATTTAACTACAGAAAGAGCCCACTGCGGCGTTCACGCGGTTTGCTAGTACAGCACGTGCAGGGAACACGCCTTGTGCTTTGTCACCGCCTGTCCTCAGAGGAGGCAGAGGTTCATTAGGATAATGTGCTTGTGCATCGAGAGCTGCAAGTGCTTTTGAGAAGACGTTGTCTTTAATTAGGAGCTTTTGTTTCCAAAATACGCAGTAAGTTATTACAACATAAAGCAGGCCTCGGGAGTAACGTGAAGTATGGATTTTCTATTGTGCTGGTGTTCTCTGGTAACTGCCGACACGCTTGGCTTCACCTCGTGGTTAATGTGACATTTCTTACCGCAGAACAGCAGCACGTCTCTGAATAACTAGCTGAGGTGCTGTACGTTCATACCTTTGCTCAGCTCTTGATAACTCGTTCAGGTGACACTATCCTTGCTGAATTGTTACCGTACTCAGTATGAACTTTTCAATTATTTAAACACTGATTTCATTTTTATTCCAGTTCTTCATGGTTCATGCCTTGTAGTATCGAATGAATATATTGAAGAAAACAGGCATTTATTTTGATAGATTGGGAGCTGACGCTTTCTGTCCTAAAAGACACTTCTGTAATTCCCCAAGCCAATGAGCCATTCTAGTTCTGCAAAATCTATTTAGTTCTGTGGACCTTTTTTTTTCCTATATTGCAGCACTTTTGCAAGTTCTGCTCAAACATTGTGTTATTCATGTGATTGGTTCCAGCAAAAATATTTGTGAAGGACAGTGGCTGTACATTTTCCAGCTCAAATAACTAATGAAAAGCCCAAGGAAAAGAAGCTGTTTATAAAAAGCGAAACCCAAACAAACAAACACCTAACAGATTTTAGCCTTGGGTACTTAATAGACTCAATGTAAGGAAGAGTCACACTCGCTGTTAGAAATTTGAGACTGGTAACTTATTTCAGTTTGGGTTAGCTTCAGTTAGATTGATATGTATTTACTTATTTGATTATTTATTTAAGAGCCAAAACATCTCCTCCTGAAGGCAGGCTAACAAATGAATTCAGAGCGGGTTGATCAAGGCTTTGTCTAGCCTGGATCTGAAAACCTCGAAGGACAGATATTCCACAACCTCTCCAGACAATGTGTTCCAGTGTTTGACTGTCCTCCAGCTGATTTGTTTTCCATGTGTTAAGTTGTGACCATTGGAGCTCAGCCTCTTCCTGTGCACCTCAGTGAAACCTGCTTCCATCTTCTTAATCAGCTCCTTTTAGGTATTGGAACAGGGCAAAACTGCTTGAAAAGGAAATAAAATAATCAGTAACAAGTTCAGTAGTGATAAAATGGCATTTTCCTCTTCCCGTTTTCTTCTCTTCTGTCCAGCTGCAGCAAGAATGATTTGAATGAAAAAAATGTTTATTATATTGATGATAGTTACAGTTTCTTATACATTCTTACATAGATATTTTACACAATTGTTTGGAGGTCTGTATAAATTCCACATCTATAAACTATACCTGATACATTTCAGGGAGATGCTCCAGACAATCTGAATGAAACTCCTTCTGGGTGGACATGTATCATTAGGGTATCACTTGTATTTTGAAAAAGTGTGTTGTAAGCATAAGAAAATAAGCGTTGCAAACATAAATCAATCTTTATTATACAAATCATAAAGAAACCATGATGTCTAAGATGAAACAATAACGAGACGACGCAATAAATAGGTTACCATGTGGGTTTTCTTAATACTTAATAAAAGCAGGTTATGATAATATCAAAATGTGAGCCTTTGTAGTTCAAGAAGGCCTGCAGACTTTTTGAATGGAAAAAACAGGCTTCTGAGAGCACTTTAGAAAATGATAAATGCTTTTTCTTTTTTTTTTTCTAAATAGGAAGACAAATTTTACTCTCCAAATATCTTTGCCAAGATCCGTTCAAGTGTTCTTGTAAGAGTACTTGAGTACTGCTCTGAGGAGTGGGAGCTCCTTTATGGACAACACTCAACTTTTTATCTGAAAGGCACACGAGAAAATTCTGGCTTTTATGCAGAAGAATATAATAGCCCCCACAGTTTTTATGAGAATGGGCAGTTGCTCTGTCAGCACAGGAAAAAAGTTCCTCAAGCCACTCAGTTTACGCTTGGCAGGTCTCCAGTTCGTGCTGCGCAGCATGACTGTAAGACTGTGCTAGGGATATTTTAAAAATAAAAATAAAAATACAAGTTTCTGCCAGGTAGAATAATGAATGGATCTGCAGTAAAATAAGCACGACGTGCCTTTCATCTGATGATGTATAGTGGGAAGGCTGCTGTAGCTGCAATGTTAGAAAATTTCTCTGCTACTTTCTCTGGTTTTATCTCAGCTGTGCAGAAGGAAAAAATTAATAAGATGAAAGATGTGGCTTCATGTGTAGTGACCCATCAGCCTGAGCTTCAGCTTGTGAATTACAGACATTCTGGTTTGTTGTGGTTTTCTTTTTTTTCCCTACATCTTTTATGGAACGTTTTTGTTTCCACAAAATCTCCTCTGCAAAGTACATGTATTGATGGTTCATTTTAGTATAGCAGTGCTTCCTGACCGTGATTCTGTGACTATTTTTGGAAGGCACAATTGGTGGGATACTCCAGGTGACAATTAAAAAATGAAAATTGCCTATTTTGCTCTGACTCCTTTATTTTTAGTTTAGTTGTGTTCCATTTCTACTGTGAAGGAGACGGAAGCTGAAGGGAAATAGAGCTGTTGCATTGGACATCTGGTTATTCCTTGTCAGAAGGGAGCTGATGCTGTGCTGTACATTTGGAAATTTAGTTTTCTTAAAGCTTTTATGCACTGGAAGATTGTACTGCACAATAGTTGCCATAATAGCAACCTCCCCATTTTTGGAGATGGCCAGCCAGATAGATTTGTGCGCATGTGTAATCATCTGTGCTGCAAGTCAGTGTGGTTGTCATGAACGAACTCTATAGCAGTCAGACTTTCTCTGCCTGGGGGAGGAAATGTGTGGTATAAAGCATATTTTATGCCTGCATAATTATGGCTGTTTGGGGATTTTGGAGTAGCGTATCACTGGAACATGAGTTTCGTGGCTAGAGAAGGCAAACCTGTCCCAGTTTATACCTGCAGACTGATGTGTTTACAAAAGAACTGTCCCTAGCACTTCACTGCGATTTTCATTTGGTGTTTCTCAGATACAAAGTGCTTAATACAAGAATCTCAATTATGTTGTCCCTGGTGTATGTCTGATTTATGTCTTGAAAATACAAGATTGGAGTTTGTCTTCTGAGAATTACAGATCATTTCTTTAGCAAACGGAATGAGTTAGACTGCTCCGCTCCCTTGCATTCGGTATTTATTTGTTGCTTCAGGTAGGTTAGGCTATATCACTCTATTGTTATAGCAGCTTTTAACATATTTTAAAAATCCTTTGGTTCAGCATTTCATTATTCGGAAAAAGTTTAGAATATCTTCCTGTTTAGAGGAAAAGCCCAGGCAGGTATAAAACACGGCACACATTTTGTGGCATTGGGATATTAAAGCTCTGAGTGCCTTAATGTGTGTATTGTTGGTAGGGTGCAAGCTTTGCCGTTTCTGTCATCCATTACCCTAAAACTGAGAATCATTGTTTTATTTTTGTGGCAAACCTGTTATGAGCTTATATAACATTACATTTTTAATCAGCAGTGCTTCAGATGATACTCCAGCTCAGCCGTGAGAGCTTGCTTTGACTCAATCGATATTTTCCCAAAGCATATATTAATGCATCTACTTATTCAAAGTTGCTGTCACACTAAGAAGCATAATTACAGACCACATGGAGACTCTTGATAAGAAAATGGGGAAAAAAATGTATCAGCGAGATCAAAGAAGCACCTGAAGTTAATTATAAATTAGCACTGAAGTGTTGCCATCAAAATACTTTAATTACTACTGGAGGTTAAAAAAAACCCAAGATGATGTTGCTTGTTGGTTAAGTTTCCACCAGAGTCTTTCTATTGTGTTAATTTACACCTAAGGTATCAGAAAGATGAATGACTTCTAGCCTAAAAGAAAGACACCAGAGGTGTCATTCGTCAAAGATTTCTGCTGCAGAGGAAGGTTATACATTTTCAGATATTCTTCACATCATTGCTGCCTCCTACAATGAGGGTGATTAGAGATACCCCATTAAAATAGGATCCATGATTGATGAGTAAAAGTGAATTGCCCTGTTAAGCTGTTTTTTTCCATGTTGAGAGCAGTAAGGTACATTAAACAGTATCATCAAGTTCGTTTCAAA
>WEIS01025954.1:5827-16381 GCA_013389965.1 Todus mexicanus | reverse complement strand
AAGTTATAATGTAAAAATGTTTGAAAGTCAAATTGCAATCCAGTGGGTTTTGTTATACTTGTTGAATTACATAGTGTTGATTAGAAGACATTATTAGCTTAGATTAAAAAGAGAAGAGCATTAACTGCTTTAAATAATACCACTGACTAATGAACATGTAAGGGTATAAGGACTCTTACACTGAGTTATCACAAACTTTATCCAAGTTTTTCATAAAGATACCATTAAGCAAGAAATACAACAAAAATCACTGACGTGATTCCACATTGCGTCAGAAAAACTCTCACAAGTGATACAGCAAAAGTCTGAAGAAAAACAAGAGCATGGTATAAATTTAATCCCTAAATCAAGATATTAAGCTTGCCATATATACAGATGCAGGTGGCTGGGTATACCGATTCCAAATTTAGTATTGTAGATAAAATTATTTCCATCTTAAAAACACACTGTCTGCAGATCATTTTGCTTAAAAAACTGTTGGACTCTGGAAAGTAGTAAGCTTGCATCACCTACCTTTATTTTTGCCTTTCTCATTTCTCCAGCAGTTAATAACCACTGAAGGCCATTTCATACTGTGTAAGTTTCGTTTTGGAGTCCTGACTCTCAACTTCAAACATTGCAGGAAGATCTGTATTTATTAAACATATATAATGCTGGCTGATTTTTTTTTTAAAAAAATAATTCATTGTTGGGGTCATTGCTTTTCCTTTCCGATGTATTACTTCTGGGCACTACATAAGGTCATAATCTGGTTTTGAGACTTTTTCACCTGGAAGTAATTCCACCCCTCTGATATTACCAAAAAGGTAGCTCATTCACCATTAGGAACATTATGGGAGAGAACACACCCAAGTAAATGAACAATGAACTATCACAAAGGCTGCTGGTATCTGCGGGCACTAACCTAGTAGTTCAGGTTTGCTACGCTGATACAGTATACAAAAGGAGTAACACCAGACCCATCCATCCAAAAAGACGAAAAGCATGCAACAAACATGAAAGCCCAAAGATGATCCTCAACACACAGAAGCTCAGCAGAAGTAAGCATTTGAACTGTAACTTCTGATCTGCCCATCTGCTTTCCCTACTTAGCCCTGCTCTCCAGATGGGAAAACAGGTGAGGTCTTGAATTACTCATATGTCACTCTGTAGTTTTGCCCACGCCCTTCTTCCTGTTACACCATCACCAAAGTGTTGTGAAACGTGGATCTCCTAATAGAGACCGCAGCTCTTAACCTTCACATAGCGACAGGCGAAGCTTAGTCCTATTCTATCCCGTGCCTTCTAACATCTTCCAGGTTGAATCTTTCAAATTCGTCCTGCCTACTGCTCTTTCTGGGTTTAAATACTTGTTCTTCTAAAGAATTAAAAAAATGACATTGATGTTTTCACAATCCTAATTTGCAAATTGTTTCAAGCTCTTTTAGATTACATTACTTTCCAAAGCAAACAGAGTAATACTACACTACTCTCATTTTCCAAGCACAGACTGGATTACGACTGTTCAGGGCACAGATGCGATTACTTCTTTCAGCTGCCCGTGTTCCCAAATGGCTTTCACTGACTTCAGGAGATCTTTGCAAACATACAGGATGTTTCACTCATCCAGATATATTTAAAGGAACAAGACCTAAAGAAACACTGGCAAGATTAAGCATGATGTATCAGAAACAAAACATTAGCAACAAAAGATTTTTTAAAAGTCAGACTAACGATTTGATCTTGGAGGTCTGAGCTTATGAGTGTCAAAGGTCTGCCTTTAAATATCTTTCTTGCACCATTAATCAGTTAATTCAGCTGCAGACTTGCAATCATCAGAATGGACTACAGCTGTATCTACACAGACGTGTTTCTAAGAGGCTGAGCTCAAGCTGGAGTTGAACTTCAGAAAGGGGAGTTGAAGCTCTTTGTCTCCTTGCACATTATGCCTGCCCAGACAGCGAGCAATATCCCATCAGCCATCCCCTTCCCCTTTGCCTTCTATCTCCAAGGTAAATTACTGACAAGCCCTCCTGCTAGTCCTAGTAAGTTGCCAAAATAAAATCCGCAAAACATATTGAGAAATAGAAAGCTTTTAGAAAAAAGGCAGCCTGCAGTGCTGTTGCAAAACACAGGTTAAACTGATGTGAACCTACATTACGGGCATGAATTTTCATCTGCCACTTGTGGATAAGCTCGAGCTACAAGTAAAGGTAAGGAGATGCCCAGTACATGCCTTGGCTGCCAGCCAGCATCCACATTGGTCCCCACAGGGCTGCCTCATGAGTAGGTGTAGTAGTAATGAGAGAGGGAAGATTGTCTGTTTCAGTGCAGGTTTTGTGGCTGCAATTCCACCACATGCTTTCAGAACTTGGGTTCCTTGCAGGAGAGACATAACCCAAGAAAAAGATCTCTGGAAAAGCTCCGGGAGCCAAACTGGGCAGTAAAGGTCAAGGGGGAGGCAACAACAAGGGTTCATAGAGTAGTTTGCTTATGTAAATTTAACTTTTTACACTGACATTCCTACGAGCAAAGCATGATCAGAAAATGACTCCTAAATACCAGACAAGTCCTGACTACTTTTTATGCCTGTATGACTCTTCCTACAGGATCAAAGGCAATGATCCGGAGCAGTGGCTCCGTATGCACAAAGGTGAAAGCATGAATTCTAAGTTTTAAGTAAGCTCACAACTTCGATGTGTGCATGGAAAATGCATTTAGGGCACTTTTAAAAATTATAGAGCAGCTGTTTGCATAGACAGAGGTAGTGAGGTTTGCTCTCTGTTATTTTGGTGTGAATTCATAATATTTTTATTGACTTCCTTGAATTTATTATGGACAAACCTGGCAGATCAGCTTATTTTTTGAAGTGTGCTCTACAATTCCCATTAAATGAATCTATCTTTTATTATTTTTTTACTCCTCTCATCTCTAACCAATTGAACTACAATTCCTCATATCAGACTGCCCATCTCAAGATGAGTTTTTTCAGAACACTTCTGTCATGGAATGGCTGAGACTGGAAGGGACCTCTGGAGACTGTCTATTCCATCCCCTGGCTCGAACAGGGGCACCTGCAGCAGGTTGCCCAGGACCATGTCCATCTGGGTTTTCAATAACTCCAAGGATAGAGATGCCACAACCTCATTGGGCAGCCTGTGCTGGTATTCAACCAGTCAAATGGTCTTGCTATTTCTGCAGAAGAAGCTAAAGGAAATGTGTTTTGGTTTCCTACATGCAAAATTTTAGACTCTTGTTCTTTCATCTATTTGAGTTCCTTGGAACAAAACCTGTAACTTGACAAGCAAGGCCCATATGACAGGAATTAATCCTGCTGTCCCCATGAAAATCTAGTCAGAAAGGGAAAATGGGGGAGTGGGGCTTGCCTAAGTTTATTTGTGCTCCACAAATTTTTCTATAGTATTTGGAAAACAAACTTATTTCTTTCAGATTCTTGAATTTATGAGCTATCAGGTATTTCAGAAGATATGAAGACATCTGAAAACAGAAGGAAGCAGGCTATATATACATACACTTCTCCACACACATAGCTCCATATCAGAAAACGGGCACTATAAAGAAGTCAGTGCAGAGCCTGACAGCAAGAGGTATGATCCTGCCTGCAGAAACAATTGTGGCCAGGTCTGCCCCCTCCCGCAGGAGAGCCCATTGAGCCTACAAAAGTTCAGCCCCTTGCCAGCCAGCTGTTCACAGTGCCTGACCCTTGCCCCTCGGACACCAGTCAGGCAAACTGAGAGACTGGGGCAAAGGAGAAGCCAACGCAGAGCAGCTCCCTGGCACAACAACCCCTGGTCTAGGGCGGTCTGGGGAAAACTTGCTTGTCCCTTCTCTTCCAGACATCAGACCAAAACAATGACTTGAATTGGCTGGCAAGGCTCCATCCACTCCATGTCCTCTGGTTTGGAGCTGTGAAGGCCTGTCACCAACAGACAACAAGAGCATTCCCAAAGCCTGGCCACCGGGCATCAATGTCTTCTGTCTCTCATGAAGGTAAAAGAAGGGCTTGATAATGAAGGATTTATTATCAGACAGGTTGGGGAAATGCTGAAATACTCCACAACCACAGCTGACACGTTCAATCATTATGAGGTTTGACCATAAACAGTGAACACTGACAACAGTCAAGAGTTGTGCCACAGAAGGAGGGCTGAAGGTGAACACCTGTAGGTTTATGTAAGAATTGGGTAGTCTGTCCTAAAGAGAAAGTAAGACAGAAGAGAAAGGAGATGAAGGAATGCACCTTTGCCTCGCTGTCCCCCTCCCAAGTATCCTACATCAAAGCAAGCCATTCTACCCAGGTCACTGGAGGTAGGACAGGGAAAATGGAGGGCTAGCTCAGGGAACACGTCTGTAGAGAGGGTACAACCAGAGCCCTCCCTCACTTGGAAACTAGGGAATCCAGCACTCCCCTGCCCCAGGCCACACCATTCCTACCCACACCTAACCTCCTAGCAGAGAAAGCACTTCTACCTTCACTAAACTGAAGAGTGTTTTGATATGAGGCCTCTTAATGTAGAAGATCCTTCTGCCCTGCAAAACACACTCCCACCATCCACTGACTGGAAAGGCACAGCCAGAATGGCTGCAAGCACATACTCTGCATCCTACTGGGAGAGTGACAGCACGGGAGATTCACTGTCTCTGGGCAGAGGATGAAAGCAAAAGGGCTTCCCAGGAGGCCTGACTATCAGAACAGTCTCTGGGTTCTGCCAGAGTTCAATGGAAATGAAGACGGCTGCCATCAAGATGGTATCTTGTGCAGCAACATACCTGACAAGAAAAGTAGCTTCATACATGTCAGAGGCTATCACCCTTTTTGTCAAAGTCTCATAGCACGTGCCAATGGTGACGGACATACACAGCAGAAACGCCAAGTTCGTGGGCAAGGGGGAGATGCCAAAAAGCAATGGGATTAGGGACAAAAACCCCCAAATACCACCATGAACAACAAAGAAGCCAACACTCAGTAATGCAGAGATGACAAAAGCATAACATCTGGTCAACACAATGGCAATCAGGACTCTTGCCATTGACTTATCTCTTACAGTTGCAAGAAGACCCTGCTAGAAGAAATCAAGAACAGTGCAACCCACTCTGCTAACAGCAGGAGTGTGACAGCTGCCTTCAACACCTGCCAGATTCAGCAACCTGGGCAACTGATAGGACATCCATTGGATAATCACGTTAGATACTTTCATGGTGCTGAGCAAAGCGATTTTCAACCCAAAATTCACAGTAACGAGTGACAAATCACTGTTACACGTGTGCAGTTTACAGGTAAGGGCCACATGCTCTGCAGATTCTACGTAACCAACTGCATTCCCTGTGATCGGATGTTCAGAAGTTTCATAGTTTCAAATAAAGTTAAGAGGAACTGTAGTTTTCAAACATGAGTATTATTACGTTAATATCAATCACCTTGAAAAGTGAAGCAGTACCACTACAAAACTCTAAATCTTAGTTTATCTGCATATATGCAAAGTTGCCTGAATTAACGCTACATAATCAACCTTAATTCTAGTATTTCTTTTCCTTAGTGCTTGACATTATAACCTTAATAATCAGCAACTTACGCAGTTAAACAGTTGACCCAAGTCCTATGGTCCAACTAAGCAGTTTTATTCTGGTCACATAGAGCACTTTAGTAAACCAAACCACTTCAGTAAGTCGCACCAGTGAAATAGGCACAACATAGAATACACTCAGTTCACTGCTGCATAGGAAGCACTCTGTGTTCCAGATATAATTTTCTCTGCATTTGTAGAATTAAAATTGTACTTTAATATTTAATGGAAGTAATTATTTTGCTTTTGGAATGAAATTTGGCACAAATTTTATAGGCTAATACTCTTTTAATGCCTATGTGCATGGGCATGTATAGTCTGGATTTGCACAGATATAACTCTGCAAAGAATCCTTCCCTGTTTATCTAAACGGATAGTGTGTTTCACCTTACCTGTTTTAGAAGAACAAATGCAATATGGAAACACACCTAACTTAAAAAAAAGAAGGCTCAAGACTAACCTTTCCATTTCCTAAAGCCATGAACAAAGTTCTCCTTGGCCTTACCCAGAAATGCTACAGCTCCTAATTGCACTTTGAAGCACCTTGCACACAAATACAACCTGTTTTTCAGAAATATGTTTAAAATATTAAAAAAAAGAGCCAGTGATGAGTTAATAAACCATTTTAATGTAAAGCTAAAATACAGATGGTATAGCGTTACATGAAGGCAATCCTACACATCAAGAGTTGCAAGAAGGTAAGTAAATGGACCAGGATTAGTAGGACTGTGTTAGAGGCCAGAGTTAAAAACAATGCTAAAGAAGATGTACCTGCAATTTATCAGTGCTCATTCTTTCTTTAGGTAGGAAATCAAGAAGCAGTAGCACCAGTATACCATACTTGCTCAAGTATAGCTTGGCTGGAGGACGAAGTAGATGGAATAACTGTGTCAAGGGAAATAAGATGCAGTCATGGGTGGGAGGTGCGGAGTTAACAGCACACTAAAGGAGGGCAAGGAGCAAGACCAAGGCAGTGCAAGAAAGACCTGAAGGTCTGAAAATCCATGAAGCATGAAAATGCAAAAGGGTCAGGGTTCAGGAACGTTGTACAGATGTAGATAATGAGGGCAAACATGACACAACTCAAGGAAGCTGACTTGCAGTGATGACGAAAGCAACTGCTCTTACCCACAGAAGTACATTTTTCTTGTGAAGATATTAAAAATAGTTCATCCATATGTGTGTCACTAAGGTATCAGTTACAGAGCAATTGTCCAATGATCCAACTACTTATGCAGTTGACAAGTACTTCTAATTTTTTTCAAAGACTTCTTTTATTTTTCTACACCACAGCAGTTCCAAAGCACATCCTACAGCCAAGCATCGTTGTTTCTGCTTACAATTTCATTCTGTCTAGTTGCAGGCTGTTACATGCACTTTGGCAGCATGACGATAAACCGAAAAGTTTAACAACAGAACCAAGTTTTCCAACCAATCCTGTTACTCACATTGTCCCCTTGCCATAACCATGTTTAAAGTAAAATAGTTGTGATGAGTAATGGAAATGATCTCTTTCACATGTTGTGAATTAAATGAGAGAAACAACTTATGCAAGATTCAGTTACTTTATTCAAAACATCCTTTTGGACCACCACATACAATTGATTAAATAACAGAACTGAAGAAACACGATTCTTTATTTTTTACATAGAAATTAAGTTTATTTATAGCCTGCCCTTGATTTTCACAACGAAGGTCTTCAAAATACATGCCATTGCTTGTTTAGTTACTCCCATTAAGTATGCAGAGTCCTAGCTCATCCCTAAAATGACACAGTTATTTCTCCACTGCACACCGACAAGTTTCAAAAGCATCAGCAGCACTACTGCCATACTAACAGCCATGGGATCGACTATACTAACTTCTTTGATGGGATAAATTAATGCAAGCAGACCCCCAGACTAACAGACTTACACTGCATTTTCCAGCACAGACTTCTTCAACCACTCAGGAGGCCTTACTTCAGTTAAGCAGGCAGAAGAAGGAGGGCACCTTCGTGACTTAGTAGAATTCTGCTGTCCTAAACGCAAAGAGCTACTGAGTAGCATTTATTTATTTATTTGAATGGGGCAATGCAGGTAAGAATTTAGGACTGCATAGGTAGCCATTTCTGAAATTTGCAAAGACCAAAGATGAACTGTGAAAATATGAAGGTCTTCTGACCCTGTCTGACAGAAGATTCACACTTTAGATCCTAATCACACTCTATAGAAATCCACGGCATGAATGTGCTGCCTCGTTCCCTGCAGGTATACCGACAGTGCCCCAACAGTATCTCCTCCTTTCCTCTAGACACTAGATTCTCACATGCTTGGAAAATCCAGCATGTGGAAGGACAAGACAGAGGACAGATGCAGCTCAGCATTGCTACCCTGCAACCTGTGGTACAGCTCTGCCTTCTGCCATGACAACCATCTCCTATTAAAGAGCAAATTTATCTGGTTGGAAGAATTAGCACTTCCCAAGTCCTAGAAGGAGACCTAAGACATCAGCGCTCACAGAAATTGTGCTATACTCCGTCTCATGCCTTCCCTCATCTCAGGCTATTTACCTCTCCTGCATGCCTCTCCTGTCTTCTTCAACTTTCAGGAATAAGCAAACCCCAAATCAGTAAAGCAGAATATGATGGAGGAGAGATAAGAAGCTCCAGAATTTCCTTTTCCAAGGAGCCAAAATTCCTCGTCTCACCCTTCTGGTAGCAAATCAGAGTCTTGCGAGAGGATGCTCTGCCTCAAATCAGGTGGCTTATTTGAGGTTTCACCTCTTGATTTCCTTCCAAATACAATCAACTTTCAAGACAGGCTACATTAGATAGTAAACTCTGACAAAATGTCACGATTTAAGTTTAGTAATCCTTCTTCTCTCTACTTTTCTCTTGATTGGGTTTTTACATATAGACAAGAGGAAAAATCTTGCTCATCATCAACAGGGAAGCCAGCAGAGGATATATGCCTACCCCAGGTATGCGTTATTGCAAAAGTTTTTTTTTAATGGAACACCAGTATGTGTTATCACTAACAACTTTCTCCCCTTCACTTCTGGGGGAAAAAAAAAAAAAGGCAAACGAGTACAATATGCACATCAGAGAAAGCATGTCTTAAGACTTCAGATGTCCCACTAGCATAAGCTCTTTGAAAAGTACCTGAAGAAACCTGCCTGCAAGGTAAGCAGCCGTCAGTGAAAGCAGGTTCACTTTTTCCAAAATCCCCCATTTTGTGTGGAATTTGGAAAAAGCATACATGTTATCCTCACATAACAGGAAATGATCATATAATAAAATTAGTGCTGTAGCATGTAAAAGAATGAACAAACCACCACCACCACTTTCTACTCAACAAAAGAACATTACCACACAGGAGAAGGAGACAGCACAATAAATTTGACTTTATATAATGACTTGGATATGCAAAGAATTTCAAAAGCACGGACCAACTTGGAGTAGCCGTGATGTGCTCAACACTACCTCATACAAGACTTGATCCAAAACCACTAAAAAATCAAGGGGAGATTTTCCATCAACTCTGACAGACTTCGGTTTGAGCCCTTTCAGCTCTGAACACCAGAGTCTGCATAGTTAAAAGCCAAAGCAAACCACAGCTAAATCCTCCCTCTTCCAACATGGAATTGTATGACATTTAAATTTCCTCAGGACCATCCAGTAGCATCACCCTCAGTTTCACAACTGGTACGTCAGGACTAGATTATTCCATCAGTAGGAAGTAATAATGGAACACACAAGCTCATCCAAAGGTCACCAATTCAAATAAACTGAAAGAAGGCTGAGATTAATTTAAGGGTCCCAGGACTACTACGTAGGGTGATTTTGAGCCAGTTAGTAGAAAAAAAAAACCAAATAATGAAGTCTCGTGAGGAAGGAAGTAGGTACATCCAGTTTCACAAAACTTTTGCTGTTATTGTGCATTGAACAGCTGTTCTGTGAGAAAATGAAGGGCTATAAGTTCCAGTGACTTGTCCAGTCTATTCACTGTACAAAGGCTATACAGTTAAATAAATAGTTATATTATTTACAGTCCAAAGTAAAGAAGAGAACTCAAGCCTCTCACTGTCAGGCAATACTGCTAAGTAATGCAACTTCATTGAGTATGATAAAAGTCTCCTGAAAAATCACCTTTTTACTACAGGAATTTCTTATGAATAATAAACTCTTTACTCTGTTTTTGTTTTTGTTTGTTTTTTTCCCAAATATTTATTCAAAAGTTGGAGCTGGGAAAAGAGGAACCAGGAAATCTACTAAATTGTCACAACACACAAGTAGCACCAAATTGTAAAAAGAAAACAAACTGTTTTATAAAGAGATCCACAGTCTATCAATTATGCAAACATATATTTACAACGGATTATACTTTGTAAATAAAAGCTAAATATATTACTATAGTTAGCTACCAGATGGCTCAGTTTGAATGCATGAATTCTACGTTAAGTTAAAATAATATATATACACTGTAAAAAAAACCAAAAAACCAAAACCCAAAAAAACCCCACACAAAACCTCTCCTAGTCTCTCCTGAGTCAGAGCTGGTATTTATTACAGGATTTTTAACCTGCGTCTCTCCCGAACCACAGGGATGCAAACAAGGGTTCTGGGGCTCCTGCCCCTCACCAGCACAGGTGCGATCGCTTCTGCCGCCAAATGGCTTCTTACGGCTGACAAGTCCCCCTTCTCCTTTTTCTGCCTGATCAATCCACCCACAGCAGCTTTCAAGCTTTCCTCTTCTGTATTTAGTTAACAATTAACACATCTGGCTTTTTAACTTTGACGGATTTCTGCTGCTGTTGTTGCTGCTTTAGAAAGCCCAATAAAAACTTCAAGGGATAAACTCTTCACGGGGAAATGCCACCTATGCTGCAAACACAGGGAACGTCGGCAGACGCGCTCCCCGCCGGCTCCACCCTCCACCTCCGAACTCCGCGGGGATGAACCCCGGCGGCTGCCGCGGCTCCGCTCCCCTCCCAGCCCGCCCGGCCGGGC
>WEIS01025936.1:0-18267 GCA_013389965.1 Todus mexicanus | reverse complement strand
TCTTAAGGCTTCCATATTTTTTTTTCTGTCTATTAAATCAAAACATTAAAATTCATCCCACAATGATACTGTGGAAGTGCATTGAAGACGGCTTGCAAAACATTAGGATCTGTAATAACCAGGGAAAAGCGCATAAGTTTCACTCTTGGGCATCCAATCCACGCTTAAATAGCATACGGTAACTTAAGACATAATAGTTAACAAGAAGCTTAGGTGAGGATTAAATACTTCCGATTTACAGAGCGCTGTATATTTGGTGCACTGAATACAATAGATATCAAGCAGAAAATGCACTATCTATGGCCAAATATTGGAAGACTTTTCGTAGAGGGTTTCCCTCACTGGTACCACGCTGCAGTCAAGCAAGGCCTGGATATAAAGTTTATCAGTAGCTGTCAATGTGGCAAATTAATGTTAAGCAAACAACAGTAATTCTTCCATTTCCTATCGTTTCTGTACTTAAGCCCATAACATCTCCTGAAAGCTCTTTTTGTGTCATAAACAAGTATTTATGTGGAGCTTTTCCCTCTTACTTCTTCACATTTTCCATCATTGGCCAGCAGATTTCTTAAATGACACACATTTGTCATGTTGCTTAATGTACATCTGAAAGGGGCTTGGCTATTATGGTGATGAATGTGATATAAAAATTGTGCTGTATAGAGTAGATTTGTTGTAGGCAGTGTGTCAGAGCAAGCATTCACATGCACACAGGATACTTATTTAATGAAAAAGTTTCTTTCTAACCTTCAAAGTAATATCACTGAGAAGTTTTCAGCACAAACTCAACTTGTAGCAAATAAAGGATTTTTTTTCCCAGTAAAGAATAACCTTAAACTTTCTATTTCTTTGAAAAATGCAGGGGTTTTTTCATAGGTTATATATTATATGTTGAAGTATATATAAAAGGGACATTTTCTCAATCCTGCTTTACCTTTTGACATGCTTTTCAGAATATCTGTCAGAATTTAATTTCCTGAGTATTCTCTATTAATATCTGCATGTACAGGACCAAATGCAGCAGCAGCACTTAGACCAGGGATGTTATAATGGGTATCCCCTAAGTGAATATAACTTAGTGTGGAATCTGACTTTTAATTCTTTTTTCAACAAGTGAAAAGTAGTATTTAATTTTTCAAACATCCCTCGAAGGCACAGGCAGAACAAGGGGAGGAGGGGGAATTCAGAGCTGCAGCCAACAACAAATGTAACAACCTAGACTGGATGACATTATAAATAAAAACTAAGACATGGTTATAACACAATCCTGAAAAACGATAAGGGCCTGACAGGTAAGAGGGAAGTCCGTGGGTTTTAAAGTGCATTTGGACGGCTTGAATGCCTGAGAGTGTGATTCATAGAGATTAGAAAAAGTAAATGACACTTCCCTTTTCATTTGTCATGGTCATTAAAGGTAGTGAATTCGGCAAGCAAAGGAAACTAGCCTAAAGTAAAGGAAAAATATGTGACCTGATACCACACATTGCTCCAACATTTAGTGTCCAACATGTGGTCACATGGTTTTTGTATAGTTCAGTCAAATAGACCTCAAATAGGAGATTGCTTTTTATTGCAAAGAGAATGAAAGAGAATTAATTAAGTTTCTTCTGTAATAACCGCACTTATGAAGTGCATAGTGTAGTCAAACTCAGCTGGAAAAACTGAAAACTTAATTTCTGTTATTATTAGCCAGGAATAAATGTGCCTTTTTCTTTATATTGTCAGATTGGATGCTAGTGTGAATTTTTCTTGAATATTTTATATACTCGCATGCTACTTAATTTCTCACCTACCCTTTCCTTCTTTGTTATTGAATGCTACAAGGTTGGGAAATATTTTTACTCAGTGGGTATTAATTCCTCAGGGCTACATAACTATGCAAAAGCGTCAAGACAGTCTATTTTTCTACTACGAATACAGCTATTTTTAAACAAAGCTAAACTAAAGAACCAAAAGGAAAAACATTTTAATTGCTGCAATAATAATACCAGAGTGACATATTTTATGGAATTGGCCGAGTTCTATTTCTATGGAAACAAAGTTATTAATTTGATGGCTCTTTACTGATTTATAAAACCCTGTGAGAATTTCCATTTCTTCCAGATAAAGTCAGACCATTAATCAAACATGAGATGGCCTTGCATATATTTTTCACAGAGTCATTGACACAAAATTATCATGCTCATGTACTGTAATATGCAACTGAAAAACATAATCTGATGTTGAGCAATGGTAAGGATGTCATTTTTACTAGGATATCAGTTTAGCCCAAGGTTTTAATGTACGTGCCTCTATAATTTTCTACAAGTGATACCTACATAGAGTAATTCTCTCATATCTGTGTGAATAACTCATAGAACTTCCTCAAGAAATCCTTCTTGGACAAATTTACTTCAATGCACCTGTGTGGGTATAAAATATATGCCATGACAAAACACTAGGAATTTAGAGCAAATACAGGAAAATGTCGGCTAATGAAAAAAAAGTTAATAAAAGTCTAACTCTTTTCTTTAAAAAAATCCACACCCTTATTTCCTACTCTTGCACAGACCTTTAGAGAATTCAACCTTTGTAACAAATGTTTAGTACATTAAATAGGGAACACGGGGTTAACTAACTATTCTCATCAGTTGACACCCAACTGTGACCAAAATCAGTCTGATTTGATTCTGGTTTATTCTAAAATATTTTGTCTGGGTTTGGAACTCTACATATCTCCACTCTAGAGGTAGCATTTAAGTGGTCAATGTGCAAGGCTTCAGCCAGGGTAACCCTTTCGCTCTACATCTCCTCTTCTCAGTGCCACGTACCAGCACTAACTTGAATTTCCAGGACTCCACTGTTGTTTCTGTCAAACTCCCTGCTTCAGGGGTCTGGGTGGGTAGGGGAGAGATGTAGCAGCTTTTTGTTGGTTTACAGCTGGCATCGGTGTCATATTGGATGCAGGAGACGGGTCACTGAAACCACCTGGCCTTGCTGATAACGCTTTACCCTCAGGCACCCATCCTGGAGGTACAGAAAGACAAATGTAATGGGAACTGTGTAAATGTGGATGCTCGGGTCTGTGTACTGGGGTTACGGGGTGGCTGTTGCTGCAATGGCAGCATGTGGCTCTGTGGGAGGACAGGTGAGGTGAGGGGTGGTGCTGCAGACAGCGTCAGGTGCACACAGCTTTCCCTCTTGAGCAAATGCTCTCCAAGAGATGTCAGTTCTTAATTCAGTTGTTATTGTGAACTGCTAACAGGAAATATCCTTCTGGGGATCAGCTCTACATTCAGCAAAGACTACAAATAATGGCTCAGCAGTGCTCTAATGTGAGAGGAAAAAACCCCACCATGATTCAAGCCAGGTTTTTGCCTGGATCAGGTTCAGCTCAACTCCCAGGATCAGTGTTTTTCCTCAGCAAAGTCTGGATTCCAACGTGGATCACTGCCACTCAAGATTATGCCTGTCAAATATGTGTAAACACTCTCTTATAATCACAGGATTAGCAACCAGTGTCTCAACAAAATGAGTTTCTGGGGAGGGAAACCTGCATCAGCTGAATATTTTACAGGAGCTGTCACATACGTGCAGTTTGGACAGAGCTGTGGGCACAGTGTTGTGATGGGAAAAGGAGAGGAAAGGAGCAGGACTGGGGCTGTTTCCCCTGCCAGCCCCCTAACCGCAGCCTGCCAAGAAACTCAGAGGCTTTTCTAAGTCAGCAGAACATTATTGCTCTCCTATCATCTCTTGCGTTATGGAGCTCACCTTAGAAATAGCTGAATCTTAGAAATAAGTCCTGTGCGAGTTCAGCCAGCTCAGGAATGTCCCAGCTCTGTCAGCACAGGAAACTACTTCCATTACTTTTCTGGCAGTATCAGCTGCTTCTCAGATTTTCTTTCTGAATTGCTACTTATTGCATGGTCAATTTATTGCGTGTTAAATTTTGTTCCTTCTTGTACTAGTACTTTTTTTTCTTTTGCCTTTTGTTGCTAAGCTAAGAAAAAGCTAGTAAAAATATTCATGCTGGATCATCACATTAAATATACTGTTCTGTAAATTTTTTTGACCAAAATACCTGATATAGTCAGGGAAGCCCTGATTTATTTATTTTTTTTCCTTGAAGAAAAATCTCATGGAATTAGGACCTAGGTCTCATATAAATTTGTTTGAAATATTTGCCCTTTATAGTGAGATTTTTTGTTTCGGGGAGTTACTTAGGAATAAGAAAATTGCCACGATTGATGTGATATCTTTTCTGTGACTCACTGGGTCTGTCCTTTCCCGTAGTTACATGTTATTTGTAGCAGATACTTCAAATTCCTGTTTAAAGGATGAGTATTTCCCACTTCATCAGACAGACTCTGCTTCTTGTTCTTCCTTCCTTGGAACCTTTCAGTTTATCTTTTCTGCCCTTGACTTGACAGACTGAGCAGATATTCCCTTCATGGCTTCTCTTTTACAACTTCAACTTAAGTTGTCCAGTGACTTCAAGGTTGAGGTTTGTGAGTCTGGAACTTATTTTCTAAGAAAATATCTATCTTGTTCATATTTTGCTTTTTGTGGCTGTGATCCAGATTTCCATGGTGGGACAGATTTCACCAAGCTACTACATTTTCAAGGTCTCATTAATTTTTAAGTGGCTGTCCATTCAGCAATGTTTGCAGTCTCTTTCAACAATTAGTAAGATTCCTTTATTTGGAATTACACTCTGTTGGCTAACAGCTGCTCCCTGACTTCAGTTGTAGCTCATCTTCCTCCCTACCACCTCTTAGAAAAAGAAAAAGCTATAAATACTGAGCACATTTTTCCCTAGTAAAAGTTGCAGTCTTTAAAAAATGAAAACCACTGACAAAAGCATCATCTTTCACCTTGAGGATCATAATTTAATCTTCTGCTAGAGGCAATTGTTTTCTTTACTATCAAGCATGACAAAAATAGCTCACACATTTTCCTCTTTCAAATTCCAGTGTAGGTTCTCCCATATAAATCAGAGGAGCATTTCAGTTTGAATTCATATGAACTTCATAGTTTCAGCACACTTCCCTAGCATTTTCTCCAGCACTGAAGAGGTAAAAAAATACTATATATATAATAAGAGATAAGTGAGGAAAGTCATGCTATTAGTAACTCTGAATGCCTTGGGGAAAGGCAGAAGCTGTGGCCCTAGAGATCCCAGATGTGTATGTTCAGATTTAGACATTTCTCATTTATGTCATTTGTGAACATTCTTTACTTCCCATTGAACATGTGTAATTAATGGGAAAAGTTGTGCGTGTTTAGTATCAAAGGAAGAAATTCTGCTAAATCTTCAGGAACCAAATTTAAGAAATGTTCTACTTGATATTTCTTGCTCCTCTGGAAATAGGGAGTCTGGCCTGTGACAGATCTAGACTTTATTTGTAATTATCTTCAGAGTGACAAGGAGCTATTCCCCATCTTTGGGATAACCTAGTCCCACTGTCTTCTAGATTTATGGAATCAGAGAATTGTTTTGATCAGAAGAGACCTTTAAGATCATTAAGTCTAACCATTAACCCAGCACTTCCAGTTCACCACTAAACCATGTCCCTCAGCACCACATCTGCACATCTTTTAAATCCTTCCAGGGATGGGACTCCACCACTGCCCTGGGCAGCTGGTTCCAGGGCTTGACAGCTCTTTCAAGGAAGGGCTGGACTGTGATTCTTTGAAAAGTTTGGATGAGAAAAAGGAAAAATCAGATACAGTAGTGCATAGGGGTTGCCTGCTGCACTGACCTTAGCTCGGAAAGGTATCAGTTGCCAACGCCTTAGATTGGCATAGGAGACAAACTGTGCTAAAATGGTTATTCAGCATATTCACCAATTCGTTACACTTAACTTTTGGAAATTGATTTGCAGAAACATGAATTCCCTTCCTTCCTTGTGAAAAGAGTCCCAAAGGTGATAGATGTTAACAGGGGCCAGGGCCGGATCTTGTATGTTTGCATCACACAGGTTCAGGCTGCAAAGCTGACCTGGAGCCAAGACTCACGGCTCCCCTGCCCTGCCTCTTTGAGGTAGCGCTTCCAGGCAAGGGTGTTTTCTTGATAACTTTAATATTAGAAAGGCCAAAACTGAGATTTTGTTGCAGCTGGCAGAAGTAATCCCTTGCTGGGCCCGGCCAGTTCCTGGCAGCAGGATCCGCAGTCCAACCGGGGTTGCATTGATCCAGATAGACTAATGCTTCACAGGAGCGAGCCACTTCTCACCTCTTTTTGAGCCCATCCCTTAGAAACAAATAACTCACACTGAATCTGTAGAAATGTGCTCTTTCTTGACTGTGTTCAATAGTGACATTTTAATAGTGAATCTGCTGGGCTCTTATAAAAAAATTCCTGTTTTTTCAAGAGCTATCGGGACCCCTGCTTGAAAAAGAAAGCAGCAAATGGATTTGCAGTGGGAGAAGCTGCTTTTGCTGGAAGCGCAGTTGCAAAGAACTGGCATGTGCAGAAACTTGATAGAGTTTTCCTGCCAGAACCTTCTCTAGGTAGTTTATAAAAGAACCTCCAGCTCATCTCACATTGATTAGCTTTTGAGGCACAATTGTTACAACGAAAAAACTTTTTCCTGATTTGCATGTGTCGACAATTATTCTAACAGTAACAACCTGATTATACTAGTGTGTTAGTCCCAGATACGGTGTATTATTCCCTAGCTTTAGGAATAATTCAGATAGCTATAGCCTCTGGGTTCATTTAACCATAGCCCTAATCACTTCTGATTAAAAAATACATAAATGAGTTTGCGGATTTTTTTTTGTCACACCTCAGCTTCTAGGATTTTTCTTTGCCCTAAAGGAAAACAAAAATGAAAATTAGATCTTGGTATAGAGAAATGTTTGAAAGCCTGTACAATAATAACTAAAAATATTCTCCTTTTCCAAACATTTTATTCAACTGTCTTATTATTACAATTTTAATATTTTCATTTGATTAATTGCTGTAGGTTTTGTGTTTGAGTTTTTTTGTTATTCTAGTTGCTCTGACTCTCCTGTTACTTTCTCCATATTTACCAAGGGGTTTTACTCCCATTGTTCCTCCACACAAATAACTAATTAGTCAACCATTTTCTCCTCTGATATTTTTCAGTGGCAGGGGACTAGAAATTGAATTTCATCTAATTTTTCATTCTGTTTTGATCATATCTTTGTAGATAGAGAATTGCAATGAAAGCCGACCTGCTAAATCACTGATGTGACAAGCAAAATAAAGCTGAAACAATGAATCTTTTTGCTCAGATGTGGCACATAATTTTAAAAGTCCCCTGCAGATGGAAACAGAAGCAAACTTCTAGTGCTAAAATCTACAAGATCAGAGCCCCAGCCTGAAAAATGTTTGGTCACTAGTGTCTGATGTAGAATAGCACCAACATCTCTTTTTATAGCACTGACTCTAATTTCTATTGTGCTCCCACTGATTCAGCGAGGAGCCGGAGACAAGATTGGGTGTATATCGATCTGTCATTAGCAGCAAGGATGAGTGCCTGAGGCTCTCTCATTTGACCTTTGATGCTGCCCCATATGCTCCAATTTGCCTGTATTGGCAATACTTCATTTTTACTTGAATGAGACAAAAAACATTCCTGTGAGAGGTTCCCTACTTAATTCTGTCTGCTGGGTCTCCACTTGGCTTTGAGTAAAGGCAAGAGAAAAACGCCACAAATAGAGATATCACAGCATTATAATCTCCTCCCACTCATGTAAAATAGTATTTATATTGCAAACCAGCTAACTGCAAAAAAGATTGAAGCAAACAAGTTGGGGGGTTTTTTTGTTTGTATGTTTTGTTTTGGAGCAAAATCATTCCTGACAAGATTTGTTGCTTGTAGAAAACGTACTTTGGGCGGAGGAGGATTTAATTTTTATCATTTCCAGTTGATTTTTTAAAAAAATGTAATTTTAAATTCCAAGGGTTTTTTTTGTAAAAGAGAAATAGAATGTTAGTGTTTCTAACTATAGTGGCATATTGGTATAGACCAAGCAGTGTCTGGAGTTTCCGTTTTATTATTTTGCTTATTATATTTAAATACGTTGCAGCAAATAAAATACACTTTCAATGTAAAAACCCCCAAACTAATAGCTAAAACAGTTCTGAAAAATCTGTATTACAGTTTCAGCAGACTTTCCTGTGACTTATTGACATAAGAGATATCAGTGGAAAGGGTGTAACAGAGACAAGTTGTCCTCCAGAGTATTGGACAGACTCCTTTTCTTGCCATAAATATCTCTATATTATTCATGAAAGGGCGACGGAAAGAAGAAAGCTCAAATGGAAGCTTGTTCTGGAAAATATTCTGTGTTTATACAGCACAGAGGAGTTTTAGTACAAATTGCTGAGCTGCTTCTGCTCGCCCCTGTTGTACCACTGCGCTCCTGCTACTCCCGCTCTGACTCTCTGTGAAATACCCATCTTTTCTAGCTAAAATGAACTTTTCTTGAAATTGAATCAGTGGAAAACTGATACTGAACAGCAAAGATCTGACTGAAATGTGAATGTGTATAAATGTTAAGCCTCAAAAAGTGACATGTATCAGCCTTGTGCAGCAGCACTGAATTTAGCAATGCATATATCCTATCCAGTGTGCACCCTAACAGATATGCATGCACTTGAGAAGGGAATTATTACATTATTTCACATGCCTGGTTGGCACTGAAGCCAGCGAAGTGAGCAACCTGATCTAGTTGAGGATGTCTCTGCTCAGTGCAGGGGGGTTGGACTAGATGAGCTTTAGAGGTCCCTTCCAATGCAAACCATTCAATGATTCTATGAAAGTATGTGCCTGCTTACTTCTGTTCATAAACTCCTAGAAACTTCACAGACACCTCAGGATCACCCAGGAGAAAAAACTACTGCAGTGAGTTCCTACAGAGATTGTCATGCCCCACCTGCAGAGCTAAGCTATGTGCTGGTGCGTAGCTAATGAATTCACTCTGGACTATGTCCAGTTTATCAAAGAGAAACATGAATTTTCAGTGTCCAAAAATGCAGAGTGACTTGTGGCAGAACATTGATGGGGATTTTAATTTTAGTTTTTTTTAAACTGTACTCTAAGTCGACATTTCCAGCCTGTGAAAATACAGACAGTCTGCAAGCCCATAAATCTGTTCCATGAAGCTGAAAAATGGCTATTGCATAAATCCTCTATCTTCACTAAGTTTAAAAATGCGTCTGACCTAAAACCTTTCTCAACGATGTCATCAGAAAATGTGATTTATTTCAGGCTTTAGATTTTGTTAATGATATGTTTATTCTGATTAATAATAGCCTATTTCAGTTAAATTTGCTTTGTGTACTTTAATTCTTTTTTATTTTAAAGAATCTAGCCAAGGTAATTTGAGCATGTCCAAATCTCTGCAGGAGAGCACTGCAGGGGATATTTTACAGCCTACTGCACATTTAGCATATAGCTACACTTTTAGTAACAGCATTTCAATCCAAATTTAAACACATGCATTTTGTATGATTATATATTTAATGGGAAAAGATGGCTAACTATTCTCAGGTTTCCAGCTCCCGTGTCTAAGTCAAATGTGGGGAATGGAAAGTACAAAGAGGTGATAGTTTAGATTTCTTTTCCTTTCTGACTTTTGAATGGCATCTTCTGACGTCTCTTAGCTCTGTGTTAGCAGAGCATGTTTACAAAGGACAAATGTACGTTGAGGTTTTGCTCAGACACAGGTTTAAGAGTCAAACCAGAATTTTAAAATTCTGTTTAAAGTTTTAAAACTGCCAGTGATCATTTTGTGTCATCACAAAGTTAAGCGTAGAGAAGACGGTTTCTGAAAGCCTTGAGGGTACAACATGTACATTGATAAAATTGACCGGAAAAGATCTGGAAAAAACCTTTTAATGCTCTACTAGTACTGTTTCCTTTATTATTTCTCTTATAACCAGAGCAGCCTGTTAAAAGCAACATGGAACAGGGGATTTAGGAAGGGCCAGGGCAGCATCACATATCCACTTGCCAACAGCAATGGAGCTTGTGTATGTACAAAACCTGGTAGTGATCAGGTATTGCCACTCTCCTATCATGCTCCCATTTACATGTTGACATGCTTTTGTTGTTTCAGGCAGCGTTATTTGAATTGCTAATAAATTATGAGAAAAAGGCTTAGCTTTGAATTATTTCTCGGTTATGCCTGCATAACAGAACGCTCTAAGCAACAGTAGAGGATGTTGAAATCGTTATGAACCTGTGGCTGTAATAGTCATTCAATAGTTTTGCCACCACTGCCTCACTAATTGCATGCACTCGTTTAACTGAAGTTAGAAATGAAGGCACAAAATTGTTAGGGCAGAGCAATAGAGGAGTGGTTGCTGTTGGCACTTGATTGGACTCCAGACCATCACTGACTGCTGAGAGAAATGTGAAACAGCATAATGCTCACCTGCAGGCTCAGAGCCAGGCAGTTCCAAATTGAATAGCAAGGTAGGGACATGGTTTGGTGGTGCCCTGGCAGTGCTGAGTTGGTGCTTAGACTTCACAGAGTCACAGAATATCTTTGGNTCTACCATCTCCCTGAGCAGCCTGTTCCTAACTTGATGATCTTAAAAGTCTCTTTCAACCAAAGCGATTCTATGATTCTACCAGCATCTGAGTTTACCTCTAACAGAAGGATGTGAAATCATCCCATGAGACGGATCTCAGTAGGAGCTGTAGAACTCTTCAGAGGTCATAAAGAAGAATGTATTTGGGTATCCAAAGGGGAAAGCATATGAGGAAGTAGCATTGAAAGGAGATATGAAAAGCCCTTTCAAATAACAGATTTTCCAAAGAACTGCTTCCTGGTAGTATCGTTTAAGCTAATGTGATAAGGTAGATATAGGTCTTATTGGCAACCTTTCTGTTTCATTGTCAGAATTTGTTAATATGGTGAATTCAGTTATCCCTAATAATGCCCCATTTCTATTCCATGCGTTGTCACACTAAATATAAGGACCATGGATCACTTGTTACTGACCTGTACAACATAGTGCTTGGGGCTTGCAGCAGATGATTTTGGGCAGTCGCTCTATATCAGTGTATAAAATGGAAAGCAAACCTGTATATTCACTTTCGCCTTGAAATGAATACTATTTATTCATCAACATTGTTTTTCAATATCTGAAAAAAGTGAAAACCCACAACTGCTCCAGAGACATTCTTCCAATGGCTTTACTGACAAAAACATTTTAAAATTAAAATAAACAAACAAGCAAAGCAAAACAAAAAAGAAAACAAAACCGCCGAACAACCAAGATTGGAAGTTGTATAAAAATATCCTTACAAAATCAAATGTTAATATAGGTACAGAACATTAGACTAAATATGTTAGAGAATTACCATTAGCGTTTTCATTTAGCATGACTTAACAATTAGAGATCCTGCTGTGCAAGGCAGCGAGTACACATACATGAAATGGAAGTTACTCTCCCAACACTTATAAGCTAAACTAGTATGGGAGCAGGAATACCTCTGTTACCACACAGTCCCAGAGCAGAAGAATGGCAGTGTCTCATCATTAATGTGTCTGGAGGAGATTTCAGCTGGAGAATTGCTGCGTTGCAATAAGGTTTCCATTCTCCTCTTCCTGGTACCATATGCTGCTGTAATTAGTGCAGGCAAAAGGTAATGAGAGCGCAGTGGAAAAGATGGAGGATGATGGGAGCAGGTTGATCTCTAAAGCCCTACATTACATCATCTATAAACGTGAAGCACAATGCAGTTTTAATCCAGATTTTTAATGTTACACTTATATTTTGGGAAGTGGTTTTGTCTTTCTCTTTAGAGTCATCATTGTTTACGTAGGTGCATATATTTATGCTATAATTGCTACACCGCTCTCGCCCAAATAGCTGTACAACTTTTTCCAGAAGTAGTCAGTCTTTATTTTTCAGGCAGACTTGATATAATAAGATGAAATTCACGTTGGCTTGATTTATAGTTTACATGATGTCTGTATTTAGAGAGATTTTTTTTTTCGTTCAGAGGCAAAAGCAGAGTTCTCACACTGAGCTCTTAGACACAGACAATAGCGCAGATAATACAAAGTTACCTTCTTTGCTGATCATTTTACTTGAATAGTTCATCAAGAGTGCATAGAAAAACTGCAGGGACTGCCATTATGTGGTAGAGTCTCAGCAGGAGCACGACAGAGATGGTAACTTCAACATGTTACCTAATTGTAGGTGAACTGCTATGGATTCAGAAACGTGGATAATGGGAATGCTTTTAATTCCAAACACAAATGTGTAGCTATACTTCTCAGGTGAAATATTGGGGCTATTCAACTGATGTTTTTTCACTTAAGTCACTGGGACTAGGATCGATAAAACAAGTAAATATTATTTGGAAATCTAATGTATGTATAAGCTTTGTTATGTTACTGACACTGATTCCTGCTAGTCAGGTTGAAACGGTATGAAAACGGGTGCTTTCAATATTTTAACACTTTACTTCACCCAAGATCAGTAAAGATACACACACGCACTTATATCTGTATGTATCACAGAGAATCCATTTTTACTCATCTGGGTTTAACTTTATTTTAAACATGGTTTAAAAAAACTAAGGAGATGAGCAACTATACAATTTGAAAATGCCAGTAAATATCTTTTTGCATCTCTAGAAAGCTATTCAAATTATTCTTTTCTATTCAGTCGATCTCAGTACTTTTGATGTCCCTCGTTGCTATTATGTGCTCAGTCCTTTTGCAATGATTTAAAGATTTTATCCTTTTAACAGCTTTGCAAGGCAGGAATACATCCTCACTATTTTAAGGCTTAGCTGGGGGCATGGGATGAATTTAAAAGCTTCCCTAATTTTGTGACTGAGTCAGGACTCAAAGTCTACTTCTTCAGGTCCTAAATCAGCCAGCCCAGCCTTGCTCACTAGTCCACCTGTGTCAACTGGCTGCCTACAGCCTCTCACCCTGTTACACATTATCATAGCAAAACTAAACCACAGAATCAGACAGATATTTCGTGGGGCTGGCGCCACTGTACTGCTTCTTTTCCATTGCGTCTTTCTGGTCATACAGTCTCTGTACAACATGACTTGAGCAGTCTCCAGATGAGCAAGGCTGAAAAGGGCCACCCTGACAAGCCTATCTGAATTGCTCACCTTAACTCCTGTCAGTGTTGCACATCAAAGCAGCGCAGATGTGTCATTCAGCACAGACCTGGCACTGTTTCCCTTTGCCTTCCTTCTCTTTCTGTTAAAGCATAAGAGCCAAGACCCCTTGGCTCCACATGGGAAAAATCTGGCAACTATCAAGCCCTGGAAGTCCTTGCCAAGAGCAGCATCTGACGCTGTGCCTCGATGCCTGGCTGCTCTCCTATGGCACCCTGGGCTATTGCACTGTCAGCTGTGAAATTCCTTTTGTGGGTAGTGCAAGGTTGTGGCTCTGATTAGATTTCTCTGTCCGTTATCAGCACTGTTCTGTGTAATGATCTTCTGTGCTAATCAAGCTGCCAGCCACCGGCACCATGAACTTCTGCAAGCAACCCCAGGAGGTGCCCTTTGAATTATTTTCCTCTGTTACGAGAAGGAGAAGATGCCATTTATAAATTTTAAATTATTTCCATATGCTTGCTACTTTATTTTCGTTCTGCACCAAATAGGCCGAGTGCATATTTTGATTCATGTTCTTTTTTTTCTGTGTCTGTTTGTAGGTCACATCTTAAGGTGTGACAATTTCCACTCTAAAGGAAGTGGGTTTTTCTGCTTTCTTTACAATACCTGGCTTACAGATAGTGTAAGGACATGAACCTAGTGCAAGGAGGTCACAATCAAAATAGATTACGCGCACTTGCTCACACCTTGTTGTCATATAAGCTCTTGGGAACTGTAAGCTGTTGGGACGGTTTAAAATTTTTAGAAAGCAATGAAATAAACTCCACAAAGGAGAACTAAATTTCACTACTGCAATGTAGAATAAGTGCAAAATAAAGAGTAATTGACACACTAGATAACACAGTTCTGTACACATCCGTCATACAGAGTTAGTGATGTACTTATGATCTTCAGAAGTGAGTAGACACATAGGTCTATGTTTATCCACCTAGAAAAAACGGTCTGATTTTCAAAACTGCTGTGCAATCAGCAGATCCTACTAAAGTCAAAAGTAGGAAGGGAAAATTTGTATTCCATACTTCTGGATTTTTTTTATAGTGCTTTTCTTAATGAGTCTATTTGAAACCATTTGCTAGCAGAGCCCTCAAAAAAAAAAAAAAAGAACGAAGAACAATCATCTTAACTGTACTGCAATATACTCTTACAATAAGTAAAAAATGTGGTGGGAAAGACAAAGTACTACTTTTACGATATCCTGTGCCAAATCACAGGTTATACAATTCAGGTTTTTATTTGCACAGCCAATAGTGCTTTGTAGAGCAATCAGGGAAGATAATACAATCCATTTTAAATTCTCATTACTTTAGAAGAGTTGAATCTTCTTAAATTGTTTCGGGGTTAATTGAGAATTTGCAGTTTTACAATAGACCAGGAATTGTTTAGGCTGCCCTCGTTTCATAGTTTTTGTGCGTACCTTTGTTGCAAAGTTATAAAAACAACAATAAAAAAAAAGAAACAAAGGAGTGAAATGAAATAATAATCTGCATTGTTGCTATTCTAGTAACTCATTTTTTACGGGAGATAAAGCTCAGGTGTTGATTAATTTTTAAATGGTTGTTAAGTGGAAGGACACGTTGGGTTGATGGGAAGTTTCACTGTGCACTAGCGTTTGTCTTGGATTCTTTTGCATGTATTCCCTAAGGGATAAATGCTGCTCCAGTGGTGAAACTCTGAGTGAGTTCTGTGCAAGAATGAATAAACCAATTGTTTTCAGGATTTGTCACTCTTTCTCATAAATTCCAAAAGGCTCTAATTTCCAAATTTGTCCTTTAATTCATTTTAAAGTAACAATAACTCATAGAACTGTGGGCTTTTCCATGGCTGTATATATTGAAATTTTAATACTGAAATGCTGCCTGAACACCAGTGAGTTCTTTTGTACCACGGAAAAGTCATTCTGGTTCAGCAGCCCTGAGGAGGTTGCACTTTTTAAGCCCTGGAGCAAAGTCTTGGTAAAGAACAGCAGTCCTGTGAACGCTGTTGTCTCTCAGTATCTCTGAAATCCGCTGTGTTCATCTTCTATAGGGTAATAATATCACTTCCTCTGGAGGTGCACCTAAGAAAGTTTGAAGCAACTGATATTTTTGGTGAGAGATATTTCCCTGATGAATTAAGAGAAGGCTTTCTGCCAAAAGCAATTTTGCTTTCCTAAGACAAAACTCAGTATCTCTTCTTTGGACTATCATTCTTTTGCAATAAGAGTTACTTTATCTGGCTCTGAAGTATAGTGTAAATCTATAGAGTAGTTTGTTTAAATGAACCTGTGGGCCACGTGGTAAATTCATAGGGATTCTGGAGCCCTGTGCATAAATTTAAGTCTTGCTCTGCCTTCAGCTAATCCAGTTATAATGGATACCTGATCTGTGGGCTGGGAAAAGACATTTAGTTTTCTAGCCTGTATCTCTCAGGCCTGAGTACTTGTATGTTCTCTGCTTCGTTTACGCATGAGGAAACCAATTTGCCCAGAACTTTCCTCTTTTAAATAAATACTTTTTCTTCCTGCTGAATAGTATGGTGTCTCTGCCTAAAATTTTTCATTCAAGGTTATTATAAGTAAGTCAAATCTGTTCTAATCTTCCCTAACTTGTACCAAAAAAATTAAAAATCTTGGCTTAATGACACGTTCCCATGGCATTATTTCAATTGTCAGATGGGAAGCTCCTGGGATGAGGGACAGAAGAGATCCGTTCTTCAGTTCATTCATTGCAGTCTTAATGACAAAATTTAAGCTTGGACCATGCACTAAGCCATTTGCTTTTTTTTTTCTTTTACATTTGGCTAATGATCAGACCTACTGCTTAAACCCAGTAAAATCTCCTGCTTGAAAAATGATTGATGCTTACGCCCAGCTCAGGGCTATGGCGCTGCCTAACTTTTCCAAGATTCCAGCAAAAATCCAAAGTTCTCAGACTCTGCCTAATCAAAATAGCTGGACAGTGAAAAAGTACAAGTTATATGGGACTGAGAGGTATGAAACGAGGACAGGCAAGCAGAAGCAGCTGGACAGGACAGCTGCGTGTTGCCCCATCATCATCATCTCTGCTAATGGACATCCCTTCACAGTCTGCCAGAGGGATCTAGCAACTAATTACAACTTATTTTTCTGCTTTCCAGAGGGCACAAGAGACCAAAGCAAACCTCTGAAATAAGCATTCAAAGAGGCCGTGTCTTTATTTGTTGGCCTGCAATTTATTTTTCCTTCTTCTAGCAACTGCCATTTTATTTCATTTTACTTACTTTTTTTTCACCTCGTTAACTGTGTTATTTTTTTATTATTCCCTCAGGAAATAGCTGCACTGATAAATTATTTGTGGCAGCATTATCACATAGGACACCTTTCAGATGAATGCCACTATGAAGCACTGGCTAGACACATACTCATTAAACAAGAGCAGGTTTCATGTCAATTGCTCATAATTTAAAATGTCTATAAAAGATTGTATGGCTGTTTATGAGCTATAACAATTCACTACAAAACAGATAAACAGGTTATTATACTAAGTATTGATTATACAATTGGAGTTTTGGTTTAAAATATTAACACATTTCATTGGAGAGGGAATCATACCGGTTAATTCAGCTCAGTGTTGTTATATCACTTAATATATTTAACTGAGTGTAGAATTAGGCCCTAATCAAGAACATTCTTATCTTTATTACTTCAGTTGGGTAGGGCAGTTCTTAGTGCATAAACGCCACAACATTTGCTAATATTTCCAGCATAAGGGTCTAAATATTTATTCATGATTAATGTAAAGAAAGCAGAACAGTAAATTTTGTATTGAGGTATCTTGACAGACAACATTTTCAAATCCTTTTTTAGACAACAAAAGTGGTTGAATCGTTCCAAGACTCTGAGCAGCTATTTGAAATTATCAGAAGCAGGAAACTACAGATCAATGGCTGCAGAACACATGTGTACAAAGTGGGTCTACACATAACCAGCTCCTGCTAGACCTAATGAATCCATCAACTTTTTGTTACCATATCCCTCAATATATTACATTTCCAGCCTCACCCAAAATAAATAATTGTAAGAAAAAAATGAAAACACTCCAAAAATAAATTACAAATATGACTCCTAGTCCAACCAGTCTGGAGAAAAGAGGACTGTGAGAGGATTCATGAAGTCTATAAATATCAGTGTTGACGCAGAGGTCCACCAAAAGTGTGTCTAACAAGCAGGAGGAAATGGATCATTCAGAATGTTTTAAATATTGATTTCTGCACTCAGCTTCAGGGACATTTGTATCCAAAGAAATCAACACAAAGCTCTCTCTGTATCTCCATCTGTCAGATAAGCCTAACAATAACGAGCTATCCCAAAGGGAAGGCACAAGGTTTGAATTGTATTTTTTTACGTATTAAGAAATTCACGCCATGAAAGACGTGTTCTGTTGTAGTAATGATACGGTTTATGTCTAGACATATAATTCATTAACAACTTCTATATTTTTATTTAGGTATTCGGTTTACAAGGATCCAGCAGGTTGGCTAGAAATCAACCCTACCAATGGCACCATCGGCACCACTGCCATCCTGGACCGGGAATCTCCCTACGTTCACAATAACATCTACACTGCTCTCTTTCTGGCAATAGACAGTGGTGAGTAACCATTATGCCTCATATTCGTTAAAGTATATGACTTCTTCCCCTGTCAAAGAGAAAATAGTGGAATTAACTTAAAATGTTGAACTTAGAACTGTTTTCATACAAGGTTATGCCTCACATATTTATTCCTCCACTGAGATCTTAGTGCTAGATGCGAATAGTCTATGAACATTCATGGAAAGTAATAAATCATCTTTATCAGAGTTAATTTCCTTGTAATATATGAGTATTTAGTAAGCCTAAGGCACGTAAATACCAATAACAACTCATCCCTGATATGCTGAATTCTATTCTATTCAGTACAATGGCTGTGACAATAAAAACATAAGTAAAAACCCTTGTTAAAATGCAATATTTTTTACATATTGTGTGAATTAAAGTTCCTTCTGTCAAATATAATCAAAATTAAACTAGCAAAAATTTAGTGAGTGACTTCGGAGGAGAGAAAGAAAGAGAAAATCCTGAACATTCCAAATCTCCACTGCTAAAGGCACGAAATAAATGAAAGATTTGTCTATAACATAACAGCTAATATGC
>WEIS01025934.1:0-15473 GCA_013389965.1 Todus mexicanus | reverse complement strand
CAGTTAAAGAATAGAGGCAGCTGCCAAGAGGGAAGTATCACCCTCTGCTCTAGTCCAAAATGGGATGGTAGCAGTTGGCTTGGGAGTATGGCACTTCAGTTGTAAAAATATACAAGCTACAGCACTCTGAGGCATCACCAGTTATGGAAGGGATCCAGGAAACACTCTCTGTTCCCAGGCTTTTTTAGCCTGTAGCAAAGAATGAAACTTTGCACTGAAGATGGCTTAGTCTTTATTGCCTTACTACTCCATGAGAAACTCACCACTGTCTTGTTTCCTTCAGTGGTAGAGCAAGAAGAGGAGAGGAGCTCTGCAGAGTTTGAAGAAACAATGAATGGAACTACAGTATCCTCAATTATCTTACGTTCCTAAAAAAAGAGGATTAGGATGGAGCAGGGGTTAAAAACACAGAATGTCAATCATGAGCTTAAGAAGTAGAAGCATAAAGTTTGGCTACATGTTGTATTTAGATGGCTTGGTGAGGACTTGTGGTACCAAGAATAACAGTCACACCTCCACTTTTAATTTGCTTCAAGGTTTTGCACTGCCTTTCCTTTAATCATTACCATCTTTGAGTTGGCATGTTCAAAACTAGAAAGAATATTCCAGTTGAGATGGCACCACTGTGTTTCACAACACCAGTCCATTAAATTTCATGTAAAGATATGAAATAACACTTGGTACACAAGAAACTTACTCTGAAAGTTAAAAAATAATTTCTTGTTCAGCTCACAAGTATGGCGTTCAAGCACAGATGATAAGATAGCAATCTGCATAATGAACAACTAATCAAACTGAAACCATGAGTATTTCCAATTTCCTGCAATAATGACTCACACATGACAGAAGACTATTACATTTATATTGTTAATATTCTACAACTACAAGCTTTGAACATTACCTGTGGAGATTTTTTTTTAAAAATAATATTTTTTTTAAAAAAAACAAGCATAGTTTACAAAATAACTTACGTGATCAAGCCCAAGGCAGACATCAATTTCATCTGGAGTTCCACCAAGTCCAGGCACCAAGTATACACCAAAATGCATAAGGCTTTGCCTCTGGAGGGAAGTCTAAGCATGCCCAGACACAAACATACTGACTCACCCAGACTTGCACAGCAATTAGACACCTCCACCTATATGGAGGTTCTAAGGATATCTGTCTAAATATTTAAATACTTATCCTCAGTGCCTACAGTAGTGTTTAAGAGAAACAATCCTCCTGAGAATTCTGCCTTGAGAAGGTTTTTCATTAATTAATCTAGGTATGGAACTTTTTTCATTGCGTAAGTGGGTGCATTCAAATACAAAAAAAGTCAATAAACAACCTCCTCCTTCGAGCAGTATACCTCCTCATAGTATCTACGCTCCTCTTCTTCAACTTCTCTCTGGGCCTTTTCCCATTCCTCTTTCAGCTTGTTCTGCTCCTTCTGATACTTCTCCTGCAGGAGGATACAAATACAGGTAAATTCAGAGCGTTCTGTATTAGAAGTAAATTCTGTAGTATTGCCACAGTGAAAATGAACCTACTAAGAGTGGTTTAATCAGAAATAGGAAGATAAAAATCTGAAACATCCACGAGTGTCAAAAAAGCTTCTTTTCCTCCTCTCCCCACTTGTTTCTAGCACTTCAAAACCTTTAAAACCTTCAAATCACAAGGAACTTTTAACACACTAGAAGGATTTTAATTTGTTAGAGGTTTTAAAGTTTTTGGTCAGAAATGAAATTTATGCTTAACATTTTCAAGAATTCCTTGTTTATTTTACAGTGGCAAGAGTTCCAAAAATCTGTCACACACTCCAAAACACCTAGGCACGGATTTTACATTAATAACTTCGGCAAAGTAGCATATAACAAGAAGGTTTTGCAGATACTGGTACTGATTTCAGAGAAACGCCAGCAAAATTTAATGAATGATGAATACCTGCAAGAGTTTAAAAGATAAATGAATAGTATGTAAAGGTTTGAAGAGTGTAAGTTTCTAATTAGCCAAGTAGTTTATCTTCCTTCCTTTTGGTATTATTTCTTAAGAATTGTTTTCACATGAAAAATTATCTCAAAGAGATCTTTAAAATTGTTTAATAGAACTGGTTTAAATATTGGGAAGAACTGTGACTTCTATATTCCTTTTACCTTAGTTCCAACTTCTGCTCAAATTAGAACCTACATCTGCCTAATCCAAAACAGATGCATTTACTATTAACAGAACACCCACACATGCCAGAAAAAACTATGATGAGAATTTTACACAATTTTAAGAGGAAACAACCATATTAGCTAAAAAGAAATAATCTCAAGAAAGTAGTGGAGACACAAGTCATTCTTAAAGGTGAAAAGACTCCTTTTTACTACTCTCCATCCTATGAAAAGTGTATTAAGACCATCATTTTAAAGAAGAGCTCCATAGGCTTCAGGGCTGGCAAATTGTCAATCTTGAGAAAAAGGCTCCAAGTAACTAAGAGCCTCACAGCCTATTCTCAAAATACTTTAAATATAGTTGAGGATTGACATTTGGTTTAACTTTGCACTGGAAAGCAGAACTAAATACTTTTGTTCTTTCTATGGAGTAGGGAAGGGAGATGTAAGAGTGTCCAAATTACAGAGAATATGTGTGTATGCTCGTTTTATCACTCATGTGCCACAGATTTGCTCAAGCATCTAGAGGATATGGAAAACATGACAACAAAATGCAAACTTGCCTAAAGGGGACAATTCAACAGCTAAACCACATGGTGCAAAACGTGTAGTTTCTCCCCTACCTGAAGCAAGCGTTCTTGCTCATGCTGCCACCTTTCCTGGCGCTTTCGCTCTTCTTCGGGATCCCAGGACCAAAAATTGAAACGCTTTCATGAAGGAAAACCAAGCTATTAGAATCTGACACTACACTTCACAGGCAACTAGAGAAAGCTGCACTTCACCTGGCCTACCCCTGGTGAGGATGTTAAAATGGGAAACTGAGAACTATATAATGGTTCCCTCAGTTAGCAGACAACAGTCTTAGTTTAACTGACACTTGGGACTGCTCACAGGGATCCAAATGGTGAAATCATTTGGTTTGCAAAGAAAAGCTTGGGAAACTTCAACTGGAGGGGAAAAAAACCTAAAAATATCTGAAAGAAAACTTTAAGCAGTAGTGAACAGAGATACCTGCAGGTATCAAAATTTAAAGGACATGTCTATTTTGCTTCTCTATAAACTTCTGCACAACATGCAAAGCAATTTGTGATAGTGAAAAATATTCTCTCATTTCAATCGGTTGCCAGCACAACAGCCTCTAGCCTTGTTTTAAATTTTTATCCATAATGAAATAAAATCTCAGGGTTTACTACGGATCCTCTTACATGATACACGTTTAAAATCCTTATAATCAAGGGCAATTTTAGACACTCAATGTCATACTCCTTTCCACTAAGAGTTGTATTTGAATCTGATAGGAAGAGATGATGTCTGTTTTTATGTGACAAACAGAATATGAAATACTGTGTGCTTCAGAGTTGCATTTATGGTGTTTGGTTTTTTCTCACTGAGGAGACAGTAGAACTGTGGTCTCCTTTAATTTCAGACCATGTCTTCAATTTGCATGGTATTTTTTCTCTCTCATTTCCATGAGAAGAAAAATTCTCATTCTGATTTGGGGATGTTAAAAGAGTTTGAAAATTCACTTTTGCTAAACACATCTCTAAACAAAACAGCAATGCAAAATGGTACTCACGTTTGATTTGTCACCACTATCAGAATCAGCTATTAAAAAAAAAAAAAAAAGACAGAAAAAGAAAGATTAAATTTAACATAGCCAAGTGTGCTAAGCCTGCAATTACAGCTACATTGTATCTGTATAAAAAAGCTTCATGTTAGTTCCCTATTTGCTCCCACAACCAAACGCAAGGACGATTCGCAAGCAAATTAACCAGAAAAACAGATTACACCCATCACCAACAAAACTACTTTTCATCTGGGTATAGAGGAGCACAAGATCAACTAACATTAGGTTCTACTCTACCACTAGCTAATGCCATCTACTTCTGGCCACAGACGTTAGCGGTGTTTGGATACTGAGTATTACCTACCTTCATCTACTTTTCCCTTCATGATTCAGTGCAAGGAAGGAAAAAGCACAGCAAAGCTAAAAGGATGGGACTACACTATTCAAGAGCCACAGTTACGAAAAGAACCATTGTAATTTTCTATCCAAATGAGAATCAGGCTGATTTTAAAAAATTAAAGAAAAGGTATTTATATGCAAGTAATTTCATTTGAGTGCCCCAAACAAGAGCATCACAACAATGTGCAACCCAACAGCTCTTTGTCAACTGTGCAGCAGGAATAGACACTTTCTACGGAAGCGAGAGGTAGAACAAGTCCCCGTGATCATCAGCTTTCATCCCAGCCCTATGTCCGAAGACACCTATGACTGGAGGCAGCAGAAGGGTTGAAGCTGGTCTTAGCACCGCATTTACCTGACTGTGAGAAAAACTGTGAGCGCCGCCAGTAGTTGCGAACCCTAAGCGGAACCATGGCCCCGCGGGGCGGCTCTGCAGGCAACAGCATCGAGACAAAACAAGAAACACAGCGTGGTCAAAAGGCGGTGACGGACTTTCAGACGCAAGCCACCTCAGCCACGAAAGGGATTTCAACTACCATATTGGGCTTTGGACCATCGCTCCTAGATGACAATGGACCTGCGGATCACGCGGACTGCCAGTATTCAAATGCTACTTCTGTAACATGTCATCTGCCCTTACATGAGAGCTCTAGCACACTAATGCTAATCAAGGACTGTCACCCTTCCGAGTCTTTGTATGATACTTGCAATTCATTCCTCTTGCAGATACAGGTTTTAAACGGATTTTGTGGTCTTTTCAGTGCTGTATGTGTTGTGAACACTAGAGAGCAGCCAAGTGTTTCAGCATCACTCAGAAAACAGGCAAGAGAGCTGGGATCTGTAACTCGATGTTCAAACTGGTTTGCGCCTAACATAAAATATTGTTCTCAAAACCTGTTTGAAAAGCACCTCCCCATTTAAAACTAGTCAGACTTCTATTCCTTTTCAGACAATCTTGTTTTCCACAGTGGATCAGCTTCAGTAGTTTCAATCTTGAAAACACTAGGACAAACAGTATTTTATCTGTACATAAACTAACAACCTAGTACGTTCTAAGAGGGAAGAAAACTTCTCTCTCTCTTGCTTTCACAATACCTACATACAGGCACCTCTAAAATAAATATAAAATCAAACTAACTACTAAAAAAGATCTCAAGCAAAACTTTATCATGAAGGCAAAAAAATAAAATAAAATTCTGCTTTGCAAGAACTCATGGCACAGGCCAAATTCAGGGATGTGGCCAGATATGTGTATTGCTCATCTATGAAAAGGAGCTCCACGTGAGCAACTGAGTGCAGAATTTATCTCAGATGTTTTCTTTGTGAGATAAAGTCAATTGCTAAGCCATTTTAATCTGTGAGCAGCAATACTAATAAAATATAATACTCATTGACATAATACGGCTTTCACCAGTAGGCCAGGAAAGTGCAAGATCGGGCTCTTCCTGTCCTCCTCTGCTGTGTCAGAATTCTGCTGTGGTGTTTAAGGGAAACAGCCATAAGAGTTCTTTGCATTGCAGAAGCCACACTACCAATGCCAGTCAGATGCAACTAGAAAATAACTATTTTAGCTCCAAAGCCCTCCAGGCCATTGATTAGACACTTGTCCCTGGACACCACATGCACATATTCAGCTACTGTCTATCTGAGTCCTCCAAATGGTTTTTGCTCACCTTGTAGACCAAAATTCTGCAGAGTAACTTGGCTGGTCTCAGGCAGTTTCTTTAAAAATGGCAATATTACAGTCCCCTCTTTTTCCAGGGCTTTTGGTTTTATCACCTGTTCAGACATTTGGGAGCAGAAAACAGCATTCAAAAATCAGCAGGTTCAATCAAAGGTTAGCTTAAACCCTTTCTACTTATTCTTCGAATAAACATTATCAAAGATGAAGCCTCTATCGCCAGAATTACAACATGGAGTTGCAGTACTGAAGTCCTAGAAGTAACTGGCGGCTGTTTGGTGTTGATGTTTGCAGTGCTCTGCACACCAAAGGACCAATGTCTAATTTACCTGGCAGGGCAATATGGTCATAGCCATTTGTTATCTTTGCCACCACTTGCCCTTGTTCAGCACTTCAAGAGGACTAAGAGGGTAAGCTCCACTGTCTACATCTTCTGGATACTCCACCCTCTTGACAAGTAGTGGGACCGGGGTTTGCGGATTCAGTTCTGATTTCTGCTCCAGCCAGTTTACAGATTCAAATACTGTAAATAGATACTGGGAAGCTCTTTTGGAGGGGGAACTCTCTGATGACCATAGAATTTCACACAGAAACCATCCTCCAGTGTCATTCCCTGGCAAGCTATTTTGAATGAACTCCTGAAGTTACATTATATAGAGAAAAATACCAATTTGTACAAGAAATACTCCCATGTGAAATCTTTCTTCTGTTTTTGTTTTGTTTTCCATTCCCTCTCTTTCTTGCCTATACATACCTCTGGTGTAGACGGGAGCTCTGATTCTTTCTGCTGCTCTCTTTCAAGTTTCTTCACATCTTTTTCACTTGAAACAACTTCTTCTGAAGCGACAGGACTGGGAAGAAATTCTAATCTCTTCACAACAGGGCTAGCACAAGCTGCAGTTGACTTGAATTGCTTTTGATCTGAACCTAAGCCACACATATAAGAGATAACGTTGCACAGTCAAGATATTTTCTCAAATAAAATGTAGACCTATTTCTTACAATCAGATTTCTTACTGGATATACTGCCAGTGTATTTATTGTTTTGAAAAAATAATCTTATTTTTTCAATACAGTCAAAATTAATCTCTCAGAGAACATAAGGTTTTACGACTGAAATTCACCTGACAAAATGTAGTTGCTTACACTTGACTTGGGCATCATGGGACACCCTTCAGAGTCAATGAAGACCCTTGGGGAGAGCCACCTAAACTATTTCAGACACTCTTCTTTGGCTGAGATGAGCTGTAACCTACAACGTGTCTACAGAGGCACAGATCTCTTTGCTGAAGTTGTGTGATGAATCCTATCTTAAGATGCTATCCAGACAAGTAGCTATGCCGCATTTAACACAGTTTCACTGTCAGCCCTAGAAGATACTCCAGCTTGCCTATTTCCACTAAATCACACTAGCCAAGCATCAGACAGCAGACAAATTGTGTGAACAGGAAGCCTTGGACTGGAATAACCTAGCTATTATTCAGTTCTTAAGAAAACCCAACAAGTTGATGCTGGTTTATGGGAGAAAGGACCAGGAGTGCACAGGTTACAGGTGAGAACTGTGACAGCTAAACTACTGTCAGTTGCTACTACCATTGGAAGAAGAGCAGTTGCCAGTATCTCAGGCAGTGCACAAGCACCCAGACATCTCTCTAACCTCTAAAGCAGAATCTCAGCTTCAGATCCTGTCCCATCTCCAACCACGGCAGCAGTGGTAGCTTCTGAATGAACCTCTTTGACAGGATAGGAGAGTGAACTAAGCAAGAGTCACACTCCACGGCTCCACTAAGAACCTAGGCACAAGCGAAGACACGAACTACTCCTGCTGCCAGGCAGATGCACGCTTTTTTAGAGCAGCTCTCACATCGTTAGTTATATAGGGGTTACAGCATGGAACCATCTGGTTTGTACTGAACAGCAAAGGAGGTTGCTTATTCTGCAAGAAAATCACAGAGTCTGGAGCACATCTATCCCTCCAAAGCAGGCATAATGAAAACCACATTCCTTTACCATTCCAATTTTTGCAATGCCATCTCAGTTTTACTTGCCAGCCAATAATGAACTTTGCTATCAACACCTCTTGTTTAGCATTTCTCTTGGGTGTAGAACCTGACACAAGGTGGCTTTGTGTTTTGTAGACAAATACCATCAGCTCATCCCTGCTGACTCTTGAGAGGAGAATTTGATTTGTTCACCACAAGATTGCAGCTTCTACATTACCTGCCAAGTGCAATTCAAGATTGTTAACCTCTGTGCTTTGGCATCTATGAGCCAAAGTAATTAAGTCATCTAATGAGCCTTTCTTAATAGCCCAAGTGCTTCAGAGTTCTGCAGCACATCAGGAAAAGGCTGGATATGCTTCTAATCTTGGGGGAATGGTACTCCATTGATGCTGGAGGGCAAAGCTCAATTGTTTAAATCATATTTATCCTCAATGAACAGAAACAGTATTCTCATACATCAATTACAGCCAGAGATGTAATTTAAATATCTATTTGAAGTAGTACCTTCACTTACCCATATCATGCTGATCATTCATAGACCCATTTTAAAAAATGAAAAACAAAAAAAAAGACCATGAACTTAGCATGACAGCAGGCAGTGGATAAAATGGCTACTCAAATGTAATGTTTCAGAAACACCCTTTTGAGGAAAATAGCTTCAAATTTCACCAGCAAATTCCCTTCCTCATATTAGGAGTTATGCATAAAGGCTTTAAAGCAGAAAATCAGAAGTGTTCACAATGCTGTCCATTTAAAGCTACCTCGAGAACTAAAGTGCCCCTTCTTATTTTCCTTCCCCATTCCTTAATATCTTGGGTGGGGAAAAAACCCAGTTAAACAGAAGCTGTTACTCACTGATAGTTTCTGCCCTGATAGCTTTGTGGTTACCGCACGCTGTGGTACCACATTTTCACTCACAAAAATGGTAAAGCAGACAACTCACAACCCGAGCAACACTCAGGTGTGTCATTGCAACCACAGAATGACAAAACAACCCAAGTTGGAAGAGACCTTGAAAGATTATCTGGTCCCACCTTTCATTGGGAGCCCAGAGGAAATTGTCTAGCACCCTGTTCAGTCGCACCTTGAAAACCTCCAATGAGGGGGACCCACTGTGTCCCTCGGGAGGTTGTTATAGGGAATGATCATTCTTACTGTAAAAAATTTCTTATGTTGAGATTTCTGACATCTTCTGCATTTTCTAAGAAACCCTCTTGGTGCCGCTGCAGATGCACTTAGGGATTCCTGCTGCAGGGTGGGTCTAAACTCCATCCCCATCGGTGGTCAAGGGCATGAGTGAGGGCAGCGGTCATAACCAACAACCCACCTGGGGATGGGCATGCCGGGTTCGCAGGTCCTGCACTTCCAGGGCTCGCCTCGACCTGCTGGTTTGGGGCTGGATCTGCTTCCACTGAGGAGGCCTGCAGAGAACAACACAGTAGAAACACAGTAGAAATAAAAGCACGTGTTAATTCCTCTAGGCAGTACTTGCTGCTTCTTTGTAATGTGTTTGAACCAGATTGGTCCAGAGCTCAGCAGGGAGCTGGGGAGTACGTTTCGGAGCAGTATGTGCCGCTCGGGGGCTGAATCGCTGAGCTTTAATCTCCTTTTCAAACCGTTCATCAGCAACCATCATGCAGTTGGTTTGGAATAGCTTCCACAAGCTTTTAAAATTGAAGGATATCTTGCATTGTGTTAACTGGAGATAAGCATACATTTCACCCCTAATTTCCTTTTCCAGAATAACACAAAAACGTATGCATTAGTGAATACATTGCACATACTAGGGCTTGAAAAGTGGCAAAGTAATTAAATACTTCCTTTATTTCACGGTTGTCTAAACAATCTGTTATCTGAAGGGAAAAGCCAAAGTCAGTACTAAAGGTAATGAAATAGTTGAAAGACTATCAAGAGAGNATCCTTTGGAGAGAGGCAGGGAACACGTCTGGGAAGGTGCCCTTCAAGGTGGTGACTGGTCTGAGTCCATGTCCAGGGGCAGTGACCCAGGCAAGCCCAGAGGGCAGTGAGCAGTGCTGGAAACAACAGAAGGAGCCTACGGCTGCCAAGGGCTGTGCTGCCACCTCACAGTAGGAAAGGCGCCAAATCATAGCCATGAGCCTCTAGAAGTGGCAGCATGTCTCCTCTGGCCCCTGCTGGGGCTGGCTGCCTGCTGTCCTCCCCAGTGCCCGGCGCTTTCCACTGCACCCTCATTTCTGCCCACCTGGATCCTGTGTCCCAGTCAAGGCAAGGAGGCACACAGAATCACAGAGTCATTTAGATTGGAAAAGACCTTTAAGATCATTGAGTCAAAATGTAAACCTAACACTTAACCAAGTCCCTAAGCCCATATCTGCATATCTTTTAAATACTCTCAGGAATGGCGACTCAATCACTTCCCTGAGTAGCCTGTTCCAGTGCTTGGATAACCCTTTTGGTGAAAATTTTTTCCTCATGTCCAGTCTAAACCTCCCCTGGTGCAACTTGAGGCCACTTTCTCTTATTCTATCACCTGCTACTTGGGAAGAGACTGACGCTCATTCTGAGAGTGATAAGATCTCCCCTGAGCCTCCTTTTCTCCACACTAAACAGCTCCAGTTCTCTCAGCTACTCCTTATAGGACTTGTTCTCTAGATCCTTCACCAGCTTTGTTGTCTTTCTTTGGATATGTCCCCCTCCTGCCTAAAAGTGGCTCTCAAAATGGACAAGGCAGATGGTGAAACATACACTCAAAAAACGAAGCATGGAAAGTTTGAGGACCTCCTCTTCACCATGTCCACCTGTGAGTATGCCTCCACTAGAAGCAAACAAGGCACAGAGCTCCCCCTCCGTGTGTCACATGGTCCAAAGGAGGAACGATTGTTGGAGAAGAGGCAAAGGCTAAAAAGCAGGACCCAGAGAAGTGCTCTAAAGACTGCAAGTCCTGTGCCCCAGAGATTTGCCCCGTGTCATGCTGTTGCACTTTTCTCCTATATAACCCACTTCTCCCTTCCCCAGTCCATCTTGACGCTAGCCTATGCCTTTCTCACTGAAAGCCTCTGGAGAAGAACACTAACTAAAATGTCTCCTTCAGCTTCAGTTCTGGCTCTTGACATAAGTGCAGCCAGTGGAGAAGCTACTGGAAATGTTTTTCAGCTTTGCTCAATGCAGAAATAAGTATTTTCTCTACAAGAACAGCCAGGCTGCATAACAGGTGGCCCAGACAGGTTGTGCCATCTCTGTCCTTGGAGCTTTTCATGACTCAAATGATCAAGCCCTTAGCAACCTGGTTTTATCTCATGCCTGATCCTTCTATTTATAGAAATTTTTTCAAAGACGAGTGAAAAAAAAAAAAAAAGAGCTACACTTGCTGCAGGAAAATTGAGTTTTGCAATGGCATGCTGGAGAAGTTCTGCTCCTGCTCACGAGACTTGACTTTTCCTCCTCCCTCTGCTGAGCAATTAAATGCTAGTGACATACAGCTAAAAATATAAAACTGATTAGTAAGTAATTTATAAAAAAATTAAGTCAACTTCACTGGGGAACACTCTCCCAGTATATCTAATTCTATTTATAATACTAATATCCACGGGTATGAGATACATTTAAGAAAATTCTTATACTGATAGAGTCGATAAAATGTCTTTTCTACCACAGACGATCATCATTCACATTTCATAATCAAATGATGATGTTATTGCTGCACATGAAAAAGGTATACAAGCATTTCATTGTATCGAAAAGGATTGTATTTTGACATAAACACTGACAAAAATGAACAACTTGGTGACGCTTCTGGGGCATTTCAGAGCAGCTCTCATACTTTGGGATGAAGGACCCACACGGCCTCTCAGCATCACCCCAATGCAGCCACACACATTTGTGTGGGCAGAGGTGTCATTCTGCAGGACCATAGAGTTACTCCATACATTGGCTCTGCTGTAGGTATCTATGAAGTCACACAACACCCGCTGGTCCACTGCCACAGGCAATGAAGCCCACAAGGGAATGAGTTAAAACTTTGCTGCACAGGGGCTGTGGTTATCTCTGTCCCCAGATCCAGGCTGGTGTGAGGACTCTGACTCATTAGCTCCTGAAAACTGAAAAGTACTGCCTACTTAGATTGGTGTCTTTATTATCCCATGCATCTAGCTACCTAGGAATTAAAGTGAACTTCTCCATTGAGGATTTAGAAGCCTTAGTCCAAGATGGAAAGCTAAATATTGTGATTGCATTTGCAGTTACGAGCACAACAGTAATACAGGGCCAAGTAATGCCTCAGTTCTGCTAATCAAGGTATTCATTTAGCAAAGACACAAGCACAGTTAACCACACAGTGTTATCAAACAACTATTAGTCATGAAAATAAATTAGTTCAGTTTGTGGCAGACAGGATTTTTGTCCCATAAATTAGGATATTGGCCCAAGTATTTCTTTAATTAAGATCATACAAGCCAGAAATAGCCACATTGCCTATTGCTGTGGCAGAACCTTACACCCTTATAAAACCCTAAAAATACAGTAACTAGAACTCCTAGAACACCGAACGTCACAACTACAAGAATTCAAACTCCAAAGGAAGTTACAATAGAACTTTATTAACCCTTATTGTAAATTAAATCAAAATGTAGGTCAGTTAACACTACTTGTACACAAAATCATGTGAAATATCATCACTATATTTTCTATGAAAACATGACAAAAGAAGCTGTCTTGAACCAGTGAGAATGCAGAGATATTGGGAAGAAGCAGGTTAGAACTACAGTTTAAACTCTGTAAAATCACTTAGGAATGAAATTGTTTGCAGTATCAATAGCCACACATAAAAATTGCCTGACACATCTTTCAAACATCTGTGACTGAAATTGTACATATATAGTTGACTTTAGAATTTTCATACAATGATCTCCTCATCAAAGCTAGCATTTTCTGTTGTTGTGAGTCGTAATGGTGGCGTGACCTTCAGCTGCCACAGTTAAGTCCCTTGCACACTACGCCAGTATAGTACTACAGCCAGAACACTGCTCTGACACGTTGAGTCATCTGTCTCATTTGGCACCTATATAATGCTATTCTCAGGCCAGCTATTACAACTAAAGATCAAGGTGGATCAGTAATTGCCAGAGAAGCCTCTAAAGTGTTGCAAGAAATAGTGTTAAGTATTCCTGCTAGTCACTTTTCTAGAGTTATTACTCCTCAATTGGAAAGTAAATAATCTCCTGTCACTCATAGACAATGAAAGTACATGGGTGTCTGGAAGACTGGAGACACAGATATTTGATTCATAACCAAATCCTGAACACAGTTCCCATCTAGCTGCTTTGAACCTTTGCTGCTCTCACTTCTCATCCTAAATCTTTTCTCCCTTCAGGTAGTACAGCCCTCCTTGCATCCTCCCACGTGTGGTTCAGTGCAAAGCTGTCAATCTGGAACAGACATACTTACTCTACAAGTGTTTCTTGTAACAAATCAAAGAACAAAGACTTGTCCTACCAGATATGTACAAATCAGGATTTCAACTCTGCTCTCCTGTAGCTTGGCCAACAATCGCAACCACAAGAAAGCTTATACTTTAATCTCAGTTGAATCAGTGGATTTTTGAAGATGAAGGAGTGTGTTACTTGGACATATATATTAAAAAGTTTATTCTGTGCCAAGCATGCAGTGAGTAGAAAAGGACAAGTTTAAGCTAGCTAGTGAAAAATTAAAAGACAGCCAAAATCTCTCTCCCACCATCATCACCCAGCCCTGATCTTTTTAAAGTTGCTGTCTATATTTATTTTTTGTTGTTGTTGTTGATCAGAGCAAAGCTAGGATTAGAGCTCTAACAAGCCAATAATTTCTAAACACTCATACAAAGATTGGTTAAAACAAAGTGATGTTACTCACTGACAAATTACACTAAAATCTGCACAAATATTGTTTTAAAACAAAACACGTACATTGCCAACTTCTGATTCAAAGACCTAGAGGATACAACTTCTCAGCATTTGTAATGCACATAACTGTTCTGTATAATGCAAAGAAAATATGACCTAATGGCTGACATTTAGGACCAGGGTGAGGAGATGATTTTCACGTTATTGCTGGCATTGCCACTGACTGAGCAGTCAGTCTTTGGGCCTTTGCCCCTGTTTTTCCAGCTGCAATAAGAGAGGTATGCTTTACCTACTGCCTCTTTTGGCAGCACATTGCTCCACAAACACCAGTGGGACATTTTCATCCTGTTTATTGGCCAAATTCATGCTCCCTAGCCTTAAATCATAGGCAAAATTTGATAAGCTACTTCAAATAAAGGTAAGTCCCTTCTAAAATCCCGTCCCCCTAACTCTAAGTATTCTACCTATACACTACAGACTCAAGTATAGTTTCTTGAAAGTATTTTTGTTTACTGTCCTTTGCACCTGCTGCAGCTTTTTGCATCTCATTTCATAGTAGATTTAGGTAGGAATTACCTAAGTTTCCCAATCAGTCTCTGATTGCCAATCATTTGACTCATATCTAGACAGAGTTCTTTGCTATCAAAAAGACAGCTGACACTGAGGTCTCACCCATATGAAATGATCTCTGCACTTCTCTAGCTCCCCCAAAACCTCAATCACATTAATGTTTTGCAGTGGTGCAACTGGATTAAACCGTTTTCCAAACTTCAGGCCAAAAGAGCTGTTGAAGTACAGCTGCACAGCATCTTCCCATATTGCAGACAACGCCTGAGGCCGGCCAGACAGATTTAGAGCAGGGCTACAGAGCTTCAAAGGGAACCCTGCCAGGGGGAGAGAAGACAGGACTAGTCCATTTGACAACTGAACTGAAACAGCAGGGGAGCAGCCCTAAGAGGGATGGAGGCGGAGGAGGGGAAACGGGCATGCAAAGAACAGGAAGAGAATCAGAAGGGGAGGAGCGGAGGACCAAAGGTAACGTATATGAAAAGGAATATATACTTCACCAAAGAGACTCAAGGCAGAAAATGAATGAATAAAATACAAAACCAAAACAAATCTCAGAGAAACTAGAGGGAAAAATGCCCTAGAAACAGCATCTCTGAACAGGCAGAGGAACTAGCACTTCTGAATCTTATTCAAAGCCTGGGCAGTACATAACTAACAAGAAATATATCAGTAAAAGATACAAATAAAGGAAACGAAAGTAAGTTTAGAAAAGACTTTGAAAAAAATGCTCAATTTGTAAAAATTTTCTCAAGGCTAAAGAAATGTAGTAATTTCTTCCACTCCAGACAGCTCTGCTTCTTCATCTCAGCTGCTTTTCTATCCTCGTTTCTGTCATCTTCTCCTCCTCTCCAAAAAATTCAGTAGGGTTAAGTATCAGACAAAAACTATAGGCCTGGGTTCTCCTTGTGAAAGGTGATACAGTGGCAGCTTCAGAAGGCTTTCTTACTTTCAAGAATGTGAAGCTTGGAAGCCCCATCCTGCTGGGGCAAAACCTAAACTTCTTCTTCCCCTCTTCAGGGCTCACAGTAAGAGCCAGAATTGTTCAGCATCCTGCCCAGCAAGAGGACATGTTTTATGAGGAGTGGGACAAGCCCAGGAGGCTCTTTTCTTTCATACTTCAGATTCCCAACCTTCCTTGGAGGAGTTATACCTTCAGAGAAGAGTTTAGTGTTTCAGACTCTGTAGATGCAGGCTGCCGTTGTGTTAGCTGTCCACAAACCAAAGTAAAACAGGCACAGGGAGAAGGCTGAGTGAAGTGAG
>WEIS01025922.1:10392-31674 GCA_013389965.1 Todus mexicanus | reverse complement strand
GGAGGCAGAGGTTGGAGCAGGACAGGGACAGCTCAATGCATTTAGGGGAGCTTCCATAAAAAAATTTCCCCTTTATTTCTATTCTGCCAGCACCATCTGACCGTAGAGGGTTCCTGGTACCTTCCCTCACTGATGGAGAGCGCTAGTGGGCAGGCTTAAATCCTCACCCACTGCGGTTTAGATGGGCTGGAATGAAATGAGGGCATTTTTATTCAGGTTAACGTTTTTCAGATGCTTGTCAAAGTAGGGGGTGATTAATCTAGAAATCCACCGTCCCTCCTCTTCAGTGTCTGACCTGCCTGACCTCGCATGCAGCGCGTGGTTACGAGTTTCCTTACACTCCCACCATGTAGAAGCAGCGCGATGGGGATGGAGAAAGTGTTCGTAAGGACACGGAGTGTTTCGTGCTTTTCACACGTACCCATCACACCCCGATCCCTACATAATTTTACTCGTAAGCTGACAGGGTTACATTCGCTCTCTATTAAACAGCATATGTTACTCGGCTCTCCAGAACGGCCAATTTTAGTGCTCCGCCGGTAGGAACGCGTTGCGCAACGACGCGTGCACCAGCTGGCATTATTTTCCATCTAAAGTTATTTAAATAGTGAACCCCGCATAAAAGACAGATGTTGAGAACAGGCTCCTGCTAACCCGAGGTCAACGGCGAAGCCCTCATGCTCTGACAAAAGAGGGGTTTCTTTCCTAATTGAAATGATGAGCGTGTGTTTTTGTGGGCAGCGTAGAGTTAAGGGATAATCTTCATTCGCTAATTAGCTAGTTGGAGTTTACAAGTGATCGCATAATTCTTATTCATTAGTAAGACTACCTTTCCTTTTTTTTTTTTCCTGGATACTTCTATTTTTAAACCTCGGCATATCTAAAATGTCCATTTTTAATCTTTGCTTAGAAATGTTATTGGAGTACTCAGAGCTTCAGCTGGAGACCGACCGTGGAGCTGCACAAGTCCAGGAACAGACAAGTTTCTCTGTTGCTCTTTCCATTTTCTGTGCATTTCATAGAATCATAGAATATTTAAGGCTGGAAAAGCCCTCTTAGATCATCGAGTCCAGCCTATGACCTACCACCACCGCTCAGCTAAAGTTGAATCCCTAAAATTGTTTCTTATTCATCTTCTGGGTTTGCCGCATTGCTGTAGCCAGTGATTAATATCATTAACCCAAACCTGTTGTGTGATTACAGATATTTAACAATCCAGAATCATGCCCAAGATGGGCAAGCTACCTGGAGTGAAGGCCGAGAAGGTTCTCTTAACTGTTTAGTTAATTATAAGTAATACAGTGAAATGCTGCGTGGTGTGAAACTAAAGGGGATCACGGGGAAGTTGCACAAATCCTCTTTCCTTCCTTGATCCCAAGCTGGCTAATTATTTCTGCATCATTTCCTTATTAACAGTAGGCTGGGATTCAACTTTCCAAACTGGAGCCGTCGGTAGCTGAGTTCCCTCAAGGTTTGTTTTTTTTTTTTCTCCTGGTTGCCTAAAATCGGGAGGCTGTGCCCAGGGAGCGCGGGGTGAATTGCTGTGGCCCAGCGCCCTGTGCTCGCTTACAGGGCTGCTCCCACTGCTCCTGTTGTGATGGTCCAGCACAGGTCCCCACCTGGTGCATCCCCAGCCCGGCAGCAGAGCAGGTCTCTTGAGGAACCCCACTTCTGCTTGGCCACGCACACAGTTTTGTATCGGCTCGGTGCGAAATCCTTAGCAGCGATGGTGTGATTTTTGTCACACCTTTGGGGGTGCTGGGAGTATTCCCCACAAGGGTTGTGTGGCGTTGGTCCAGCATCCCTGGAGACGCAGGGTTTTCTTCTCCTCTGGGCCAGCTGGTGCCCATGGTTTTGGCTGCGGTGGTAGTTGCTGTGGCTGTGCAGACCATCTCAGAGTCCTGTCAGTGGCGTTTCCCACCCCACCACCACTTTTTGCTCTCTTCCCAACAACAGGGAACACTAAAACCTTCACGTTTTGTGTCTGTCTTAAGCTTTCTCTCTGTTTCACAGCAGAAGGAGGGACGTTGACAGATGTGGGCAGACCCGGCAGATCTCTGTGCCCAGGCCAGACAGAGGTCAAGAATAGCTTGAAGCCAGAAAGGTCCTGATCAGTCCCACAGGGAGAGATTTCCCATTGCCCCGTTAAGTGAATGAGCTTGCAGGGCAGGTGTTAGCAAGGGCAGGTCCTGTCAGCGTACGGCACATCAGTCAGACTGTCTGAGATGTCCAGCAGTCTTCAGGAACAAAATGCCCACGCTGGCATCTAGTCTGCTAATGGGAAGGATTTGCCATTGCTTTGGAGAAGCTCAAGGAGGCAGTGAGCCAGGTTCCCATCCCAGGCTGGGGGGAGCCAGGCCTTCAGGGCACCCAGCCCAGCCCCAAGTGCTGCTCCTCGGCTGCTGCCTTGGTTCCACCCTGCACAGTTTGGGGGTTTATCCCTTACAGTCTCTGTGGCTCAGATCTCACGTGAAGGAACTGTGTAAACCTAATGCTCCATTTGACTCTAGCCAGAGCTACTACTTGGGGTGAAATCCCTCTGTTTTGGTGAACTAGCCTTGTAAAGAAGGCTGAGCGCATTGCACGCTGTGGCTGTAAGCAGCGGTGAAGCAGCACGTGAATGGTGTTGATGGCCCTGCTGAGCTCAGCAGAGAGGTACGTGCTCTCTTTTGGTTTGATCGGCTCCCCTCTCTTCCAGGTGCTTTTCCTCCCTTCTTGCACCTACCTACTGAAACTCAGATGTAAACTCTGCCCCAAAATCAGCTCTGCATCTCCTGGCTCGTGCAGCTCGGCGTGCCTGCCCCAGGGGCACGAGATGCAGCTCGGCTGAATTGCCAGTTTATGGAATCCTCTTCCTTGCTAATTTGTTATTAAGTTATGGTTAGCGTTTCATTAGAGCCCCGATGGGCATGAGGTCATTAGCATTTTCTTAGCTGTGCTTTGTTGCATGGGAAATGTATCCCAGAGAGCATCTGCGCTCGTCGGAGCGATTGCGCTAACGAGCTCTGCTTGGGGCAGGGTGTGCAAGAGCTCTCCAAGTGTACGGCTCGGTCTTGCAAAGCAGCTTGGCTCTCTCCTTGGCATCGGGATCAAGGCCTGGATTTATGCAAGGGCTTTGCAAATCCGCCTGGTCGGCCCTTCTGAGAATTTTAACTTCTTTGCTCCCGTCAGTTCTCGCTGGAGTTTCGCCAGGAGCCATCAGCACAAGGGGACTTTAGCTTCAGCATGGTGAAGGCAGAACAGCTTTCTCCGTGGCGCTCCCCACTGCCAGGCTCGGGGTGAGCACAAGCAGAATCCCTTGCCTGCAGCTCAGGANTGGTGAGGGACTTTGGTGAGACCCTTCTCCATGAGGAGTAAGCCCTGCAAGCAGCGAACACTGGGGATTTTGAGCCCTGATGGGAGCATGAGCTCTGCTTTCTCCAGCCCATCACCATGGCTTTAGCCCTGGCGCGGGTGGGCTTCCACAGCTTGCGCCGGGGAGGGCAGAGCTGCGTTCCCCCTCCGCCGCTGTTTTCTGAGTCATCCGTATCTCCTATCCCCATCGGCGACTTTAAAATGGCTTTGAGGAATTGTGTTTTCAGGTCTTTTATCATTTGATCACAGGTCAGGGCCAGCAGCTTTTCCTGCCTGCTGGCTTTGGCTGCCAAAGTTAATACATCATGCAGCGCTGGAAATGTCACACGGAGGCTCGTCGCGGACCGGAGGCAGGGCTTTGCATCGGGGCGCCTGCCCCGTGCTCCCTCTGCAGAGAGACTGGCGAAATAACGAGGGCATAAATTAAGTTGTTCTTCTTCCTTTGGCATTCAAGGTGCGGGATGCGGGGCTTTTCTGCCACCGAGTGGGTGTGCAGGATCTGTCCCCGTGGCTGTGCACAGCACCCTGCTTGTGGGACCAGCACACTGGGTACCTGACGGGGATGCACCCATGGTAGACTAGTTATGGGGCTCCCCAAAATCCCACAGCAGGAGGTTGCTCAGCCCAAATAGCTCATATAGCTGATTCCCTCACCGGCCCCCTCCCCACTTGCAAGACTCTAGATGTGAAAGCAGATGGATTTTGAGGGAATCGCACTCTCTCCCGGGGCCAGACCAGAGCTTTGTGTTTAGTCACTGATCTTTGCAAGTTCCTGCTGGGTTTTTTTCCTGTCCAGTGACTTCTAATTGAAGTAGGTAATTGCATTATCCCATCTCCCCTGGAGAGGTTCACTAAGTCCTCGGCAAATCATCTTCAGTTTTAGACTGAGCCCCAAAAAAACCCCGCTTGAAAGGCCATTTCCCTTACCCGAGCTCAGCAATGGCCACAAGCCAGCGGGGCAAACCTGGCTGGGCTGCGGAGGCAGCCACCTGCAGCAGCCTGATCGCTTCAGGATGTGCTCCTCTGGATGCTGGGCACGGGGACACTGTGCGGCAAAAAAGCACCTTTGTCCTGTCCTGGCGTGGGCGAGCAGGCTGATGTGGAGAAACCTTTCCCTACCCTTCTCGCCCCTTCCCATCAGAACCTCTTCAGCCTTCCCCGAGGCTTTCCTGGTGCAGGAATGCAGGAAGGCTAATTCAGGTGGTGGGTTTGTTTGTTTTTTTTTCATCCCCTGCAGTATGAATTTAAAGCCAAGAATATCAAGAAGAAGAAAGTGAATCTCATCGTGTCAGTGGATGGCGTGAAGGTCATTCTGAAGAAGAAGAAGAAGGTAGGCGGCCCTGGTCCCTCAGGCAGTGGGAGCCCTCCCCTCACAGTGCAGGGAAGTTTCTTGGGGTTCTTGAATTTCCGGGAAACTGGTGGGCTAGAAGAGGGAGGGACGGGCTGGGATGAGCCACATTTCTGCAGGGTGACTGAACCAGTCCTGATGTGGGTGTAGAAGGGGCTTGGAAGGCAACGTGGGACATCACTGGTCTCCAGGATCTGACCTTTAGTGAAGGGTTGCAAGGGAGCAGCAGCAGAGCTGTGACCAAAGCTTCCTGGGACTGTTCCTGGACTGTCTCTGCCCTGTCCTTGATCTCAAGGGCAGCATCTGACGTACTTATTTTCAGTTTCTTTCATTGCAGAAAAAAGAATGGGCCTGGGATGAGAACAAATTGCTCGTCATGCACGATCCTATCTACAGGTAAGCCTGCTTGGTGAGGGGATGGACACTTGGGTGGCTCTGCCAGGCCATTTACCCTACACCGCACCGGCACCGTGCTGGGACTGACCACGGAGAGCTCTCCGCATCCTCATGTAGGGGAGGTCCCCTCACTTGCTGTGCTCTCCAGATGTCCCCAGCTCTCTTCCTCCATCTCATTGACAAGAGCCAACAGCATGGGACATCTGAGACCCAGGGAAGCCGAATGGGAGTAAGGAACAGCCCCAGCAGGGCTGAGCCTTCTGAGCAGGCAAGGCAGAGGAGTGAGGGTTGCTGTCCTCGGTCCATGGGGGCTCCTGGGCTGCCAGCTCTGACCCTGGGGGCTGAGCAGAGAAAGTCCTGTGCTGCTTCCACAAAATGCTTGCTGCTGCTGCTGCTGCTGCTGAGTCAGCAGGCTAATTTTCCCAGCCAAGGCAAAACCACTGCCAGGAAAATTTCTGCTGGGCTTTAGCAGGGACATGCTGCAGAGGTTGGGCATCTGCCAGCACCCCAGGCCGTGCCCTGGGAAGCACTGGCTGTGGCCTCTCCTGCCTCCTGAGCACCACGGGTAATACACGCACCGTAGGCAATATCCTCCCCTCCTTTCTGTCCTTGCAGGATATTCTATGTGTCTCATGACTCCCAGGACCTAAAGATCTTCAGCTATATTGCCAGGGATGGCTCTAGCAATGTCTTCAGGTGCAATGTCTTCAAATCCAAGAAGAAGGTAAAGATGCAGGGATGCGCGTCTCACCCTCGCGGGGTCTCGGTGGGGCGGCTGGGACAGGGACTCAGTGCACCCTGGTGATCAGAGCCCTGGTGCCTCAGTCCCAGCACACAGAGACCCCCGAGAGCCGCTCCAGGCTGGGGAGGTCACTGGGCAGGGGCAGCCCAGCTGAGGTTACGTTCCTCCTCTCCTTGCCCGCCGCAGAGCCAAGCCATGCGCATCGTCCGGACAGTGGGGCAGGCGTTCGAGGTCTGCCACAAGCTGAGCCTGCAGCACACCCAGCAAAACGCAGATGGGCAAGAGGATGGAGACAGCGAGAGGAACGGGGATGACCTGGATGTCCCAGGTACCCTGAGGGCAGAGGTGGGGGTGGCGTGGGAGTCCCGGAGCCTGGCAAACACAGCTGGCAGTCACCATCTTCCTGTACTGCTCCTTGCTGGCTGACACCCGCAGGGAACAGATTTGCACAGCAATCTGGCCTGTGGCGCCTCAAGCTCAGGCTGGGATCATGCCCAGCAAGGAGCCTTCACTAGGTGTTAGCCATCATCCTCACAGACATCCCCCTTGCTGCGAGCCCATTAGCGGCGCCCGAGGCTCTGCTGGGCGCCTAAATACCCTCCATGCTCGGCTGCACACGCCGCAAACATTGCCTCGCCACTTCCAACAGCAGAGGCCCTGAGCACAGCCCTTCCCTGAGTCCCGAGGCGCTCACGGGGCCGGGGCCGGCTCTCTGCCATGGCCCCGGCTCGTGGTCTATCCCGTCACCGCCTCTGCAACTCCCTGTGCGTCCGGAGCCGTGCTCAGGGTCTTACATCAAGCTGTTCTCAGCCGCGTGGGCAGTGGGTGTGGGGATGCTGCCAGTCAAGGGCATCCAACCACCCTGAGCTCTGCGGGACCCTGGGGAGCTGCTGTGCTCCTTGGTGCCAGCGGCGGAGCTGGAGAGGAGACGGAGGTTTTGCAAGAGGTTGGTCAAACAGCCTGTCGGGATGCTGGTGGGTCCTCCTGCTCATCCACGTGTGCTAGATCCCCCGCATTCCCATCAGGAGCAGCCTGTGCCACTGTTTCCTGCCTGTGCAACCAGCGCTGTTGTGATGACCTAATCATTGCGCTGTCCTGGGCTGGTCATTGTTTGTTTTTCCTCCTCACAATGTCCCGGCCACGACAGGCAGTCCCCTGGGGACTTCTGAGCATCCGGGTTTGTTTTTTTCCGTAATCTCTTGTTTACCTTTCTTTAGCACTCTCTGTGTCTTTTGCTTTCCACGGCCTGTTTCTCCCATATCAGGGGGTTTGGCCAGTGGCCTGTTTCTCCCACCTCAGGGGCTTTGGCCGCCGTTGCCCAGGTTTGGGACGCTGGGGCTGGGTTTTCAGCTGCAAGCCCCATCCTGGGCGGCAGCAGGAGGTGCAGCCGTGCGGCTCTGTACCTGTTTTCCCCCTGCTGCTGGAGGGTGGGCAACACGGGGGCGGTGGGAGCCAGCGGGCATCATTCTCCGTACCGGGGGTGCGCTGTAGCCAGCCCCTGCTGCGGGCGGGCTCTGCTCTGACGCCGCTCGCGCAGCGTGCCGCCTCACCGGTGCGGACAGGGCGGCCGCCTCGGCGGAGGAGACGGACATCGACGCCGTGGAGCTGCCGCTGCCCGGAGCCGACATCCTGGACTTCAGCCGCGGCGTGACCGACCTCGACGCCGTGGGCAAGGAGGCGAGCGCCTACGCCGACGCCAAGGTGTGTGGGTGCCTGCCCTCCTCTCTCGGGGCACGGCTCTAAGGCACGTCGCGGGGGCCCGGGGGATCAGGAGGGATTGTGCGGCATTCCCCGGCTCCTGGATCAAAGCCATCTGCCGCCGCAGGGCTGCCCTTTGGCTTGGGGCCCAGGGCAGCCCCGGAGAGCATCGTGCCGAGGCCCAGCTATGCGCAGCCACATGGAAAGTGTCTGGGGCAGGGATGAGAGGGATTTTTTTTCCACCAAAACAAAAGGGGGAAAAAAAAATACTTTTTTGATACAGTGGAAATTCCCATGGAAAGCATCAACCTTTTTCAGGAATCTCCTACAAAAGTATTGTAGCTGTTGTCAAAACTGAAGAAGTGCCATCTTTAAATAGTTTTTCAGCACCCCCAGGCAAGCGTACGTTTGATTTGGATGCAGCAGCTTCTTTCCTGGGTATCTGGGGTGGGGGCTGCAGCCCGCTTGTACCTGCTGGCTCTCCATAGTGAGGGGCATGGGATGACACTTCCGATGTTGTGGGTGTTTTGCAGGGCTGCCTCCACCCCGAAGATATCCTGAGCGCCTCGCCCAAGATGCTGCTGCCCTCGTCTGCCCAGCTGCCTGACCTGGGAACACCCCTCTCTGCCCACCACCAAATGCAGCTTCTCCAGCAGCTCCTGCAGCAGCAACAGCAGCAGACGCAAGTGGCCGTGGCACAGGTTGGCCCCTCTGCTCTTTGGCTGGGGCAGCGCTGCGGGCGTGCAGCTCGGGGGGGAGGGCAGGCTGCCTCCAGGCGGAGATGCTCGGGCGGTGGCTGTGGGAGAAGAAGGGGCACAGGGGACAGTGAGGACCCAGCTCCTGGGCTGTGCGGCAAGTGGAGAGGATTGGCGGTTTGCTGAGGTGCTTAGAGCTGTGTGTCACCAGGTTTCTTGGTCCTTCAGCCCCTGGCTGCTTGCCCGGCTTCAGTGTTAGCCCCTGGCCGACTGCTGCCTCGGCTGTGCAGCTGGCAGCTTGTTCTCCATGCAGTTATTTCTCATTTAAGCAGCTCTGGCTGCTTTAGCCAACTCATTACCTTAGCTTTGCTTGTTCCTTGACCCCTTGCAGAGCTCTCTGCAATTGTTCAATTTGCTTCCTGACCTGAGCCATCGGCTCCAGGAGGCTTTTTGTGCCTTCCTGCAGCTTTTCTTTTCTCACATCAGAAAACCAGTATTGGTCCTTCTGGCCGGGCTGCTGCCCTGAGAGCCTTTGTGCCTTCTGGGATCACAGGCTCAGGAAATTGCTTTCCCCTCTGGAAGAGGGACCTACATCCTCAGGGGATCCTTTATGGCAGCCCAAGCATAGTGTTGCTACAGGCAAAGCTTCCCAGGCGAAGCCGGGTCCCTCCGTGGTAGGGACTGCTCACCTCGGGTAGTTCTCAGTCTCTGCGTGCCTACAGAGCCTTTTGTTTTTCTTCCTACTTCCAGATAACAAAACAACTAAAATAGTGTAGCGACATTTCTTGTCTGGCTCCTGGGATGGCCTCCAGTGGCCTCATCCACGTCTCTCCAAGGGCTGATGCCTGGCTCTGGACTTCTGCCCACCCCAGGGTGGTTCTTGTCCCAGGAGCTGTCACTTAGCTGTTCTCTAATCCTTTCAGTGCACGCTGTGGTGGTTTTTATCATTGTAATTTATTAATGAAAACGTTGAGCCCTATCATGTCAAATGCCTTTCAGATGACTGCGTGCATTACATCAAGACCTCTGTCCTTGGCGCTTGTTATCTTCTCTCAAAAAATACTGAGTCAGTTTATCGCTGAACATGTGGTAATGGGCACAGGCTTAATTCTTTCCAGAGAAGGCCAGGAAATCCACCGTGTTGACCAGGATCTGTGCGTGGTCTATGGCTACAGAGACCATCCTGCAATGATTTCCGCCTCTAATTACTTGGCTGAGGATGAAATGTCATTTAGTTCCCTCATTGACCGGAGATTTGCTTTGGCAAGGTGTTTCCAGATACCTGTGAAAGTTCCTTCGCTTGAATTAAGGCCAGGAGTCCTTTCTGCGTCCTGTCCCCAGGGGGGCTGGTGGCATAAGCCACTGTCCCTCTGCAAGACGTGATGTTTGGGCTCCGTTCGCGTCTTTCTCTGGCATCACCTGAGCATCCCCTGGGCCCTGCCGCAGGCACCTGTGATGGAGGCAGCTGCTGGCTATGGAAGGATGACTTCCAGGGTAACGCTGCCAGCACCGAGCTGTGCCACAGAATCACAGAATTAACAAGGTTGGAAAAGACCGTAGAGATCATCAAGTCCAACCTGTAACCTACTACCTGACCTATCCCCAACCTATTACCCTATATCATCTCATCATCTAATCATCTAAATCTTGTCCCTGAGTACATCATCCAACCTCTTCTTGAACACATCCGAGGACGGTGACTCCACCACCTCCCTGGGCAGCCTATTCCACTCAGCATTTCAACATGATTCCACCTCTGCCAGCTTGGTTGCAGATCTGTGCTTCACTCACCAGCGTTTGGCGGAGGGTCCCCATCCCACCGCACTGCTGTGCCCCTCTGTCCCACCACCGGCAGGAGGAGGAGGAGAGGTGACTGTGGCTCCCGCAGCGGTGCTGTGGGTTGTCTCACCTGGCTGGGGGCCCGCAGGCAAAGCGAAAGGGCTCTGTGCTGCCCGCTCAGAGTAGAAAGCATTGCACCGCCTTGCCCTTGGTCTGGCTTCATGGTCCCAGCCCCTTGCCTGGCGTCCTGCCACCCTCTGAGCTCAGGGTGCTTCGGCTCTGCCGTGCCAAGAGCAGTGCCCTGTCACCTTGGGCAGCTCAGGACAAAGCGGGCGGGCAGCCCCTGCCTGCCAGCAGCCCCAGCGCTGTCTCCTGGTCCCCATCCTGGTGGCCCCTGGCTGCGCCGCTTTTGGGGCCCTGCAGCCGCAGTAACAGCTCATGGCTTTGGCAGGCTACAAAGGGCTCTCTTGTCTCCCCCAAGGCCACTTTCTAGGTCAAGGTAAAACTGCCCTTTTTTGTCTGGGGGGGTTTTTGCATCTTTGGGGTTTTCATTTGTTTGTTTTCAAAGCCATACTTCTCTGTTTCTCAGTCTTTGCTGGAGCGGGGAGTGCTTGAAGGAGCTGTGGGTGGGTGGCAGGAGGGGCTGCTGCGCCGGTGTGGCTCTCTGGTGGTTTTGCAGTGCTGTCCCTTTGTCCAAAATACCCTCCTGGGGCTCTCCTTGCATGAGCTCAGATCAGAGCTGCCCCCGCTGTCCCTGGACAGGGGCTCCTGGCTGGTCTTGCCCAGCAGCAGCAGCATCCCGCCCTCCCTGGGTTGCAGTGCTGGTGGTGCAGACGCTTGCGTTTGGATAGTTCTTGGTTTCTTGCCTGCATATTCCCCGCGGGCTAATGTCCAGGCGTTGCTTCCCACAGCTAGAACGAGCAGCCAGCTCCTGTCCCTGGAGCCACCACGTCTCGGCAGCGCTCTGCCATCTGCGGTGCTGCAGGCACGTCACGCCTGGGGCAGCCGGAGCCGCCTGCAGCTCCAGGGCAGCTCCGATGCTTCAGCCCCTGTTAGCGACAGACGCTGCTGGCAGGGCCCTGTCTCTGGGAAAGCTTCCCGGAAAGACAGCTTGGCCAGGGCCGGCTCTCAGCGCACGGCTGCGCCCTTGTGCGCCCGCAGCACCGTCCAGCGGGTCGAGCGTCTTCTCGTCCGCGTCCATCTGGCTTCCTCCTGGGCTGCCCTTTCCTTGTGCTTTCGTGGCACACGTACGTGAGCAGCCGTTCCGTCAGTGCCACCTTCCTTTGCTTCAGGCTTTTCCATCAGAGAGGCCAGGGAACCGCGCGCTGCTTTTGCGTGTGCCGCCGCCGCCTGGCCCTGCTCTCCTCATCGCGCCTGGGTACCTGCAGGGACTGGCTTCTTCATCACGTCATTTGGTGGGATGCTGGGGAGCCCTCGAGCGGCAGCTCCCGCCACGCTCACCCACTCCCTCCTGTCACCCAGGTCCACTTGCTGAAGGACCAGCTGGCCGCGGAGGCGGCGGCGCGGTTGGAGGCCCAAGCTCGTGTGCACCAGCTCCTGCTCCAGAACAAGGACTTGCTGCAGCACATCTCACTCCTGGTCAAACAGGTGCAGGAGCTGGAGCTGAAGCTGGCTGGGAACACCACCAGTAAGTGCTCCTGCCCCTCCCTCTCCCCCTGCAGCTAGCTGGGGCTGTGGAGGGCGTGCGTGTGGGGGGGGTTTCTCTTGGTTGGTTTTTTTGGTTTTGTGGTGGGTTTTTGGAGAGAGCTCTTAGAGCCCTTTTGGTCTGGCATGTGCCTCTGCAGCGGGGTGCTTGCCTGCAGTGTGGGAACATGCGTGGGGAGGGCTGTATAGACAGGTAGTCGCATACATCCAGCAGCTGTACACCCACTTTTCCCGGCGGCTGCACGCTCTAGGCCAGCTCCTCACCTGCCCAAGTCAAGTAGCCCTCCTTCACCTGCCTCTCCAGCAGATGTGGCCATCAGCTCCCTGCAGGAGCTGAGCTGGGAGGCAGAGATCTTTTCATCCCGCAAAACTGGCTCTTTGTTGGCCAACAGCAGTTCCTGGCACCAGTGACACCAACTCTAAATAGTGACAGTGGGGAGGTTGACACCCAAATGGACCCAGACCGTCCTCTGAGCAGCCTACAGCCACCCATGGTGACTGGGGGATGCCCGGGCAAGCCAGGGTGGCGCTGCCTGCCTCTCAGCACTGCCTTTCTCTTGCAGCAGGCTCCCAGGACAGTCTGCTGGAGATCACCTTCCGCTCCAACGTCCTCCCTGTCCTCTGTGACCCGACCACCCCGCAGCCCGAGGACACCCACCCGCCGCCACTGGGCCCCAGCTCGGGCTTCCCCAGCAACCTGGGCAGCCCCATAGGTAGGGACGACTGCCTGGTGAAGCTGGAGTGCTACCGCTTTCTGCCGGACTCGGGACCGCCCGAGCCAGAGCCGGCGCTGGGCAGCCTGGAGCTCATCAAATTCCGCGAGTCGGGCATCGCCTCCGAGTACGAGTCCAACACGGACGAGAGCGAGGAGCGCGACTCCTGGTCCCAGGAGGAACCGCCGCGCCTGCTCCACGTCCAGCCCAGGCAGGACCTGGGGGACAGCCTGGAGGATGAGATCGCGGTGTAGGGGTTGGCAGGAGGTGGTGCGGAGCAGCCGGGACCCACCGGAGCTGGGGTGGACCCCGGCTCTAGCGCCCTGGCGGGGATGGGATAACCTGGAGGGAGAGGGGACGGAGGAGGGAGTGCGAGGCTTCCAGCACACGGCCGGCAGGTTTGTGGAGGTGAGGCCGGAGCTGTGCCGAGGAGTTGCGCTGGGTGTGCTGTGTTCTAACGTGCGCGGGCTTGTGTGCTGAGCTGGAGCGTCCCTGCTTCGTGTCCAACGGAGAGCTGACAGCTTGTGCTGCCCCCTGGTTCCCGTCCCCTACAAACTGCATCTTGAGGTGAGGCAGAAGCAAGGGACTCCCTGCTGGATTAGCCGCTGCTGCTGGTGGGGAAGCAGGAAAGTAGATGAAGGCTTTTGCTGGGGGGAATGAGAGAGGAAGGTCAGGGCAGTGAGCAGGGACAAGAGGGATGGAGGAGGCAGCGCGAGGGCGGTGAGCAGGGACAGAGCCTCTGGCTCTCTGCACGGGGAAGAGGGTAGGAGATGAGGCTAGGGCTGTGCTGGCAGGTCAGGGTTAGGGTTGGTGACAGCGCACTGTTGGCGTGGCTGTGCGAGTGAGAGGTGAGGAGCAGGACGCAGCGGGGATGAGCCTGAGAAGGAGCTGAAGGAGTGAGATGAGGTTGCACAGGGTAGCTGAGTGTAGGCAACTCCTGACAGTGACGATGTTTGTGGCACTTCCAGACAGGGTTTGTCCTTGCCTGAGGTAGGTGGAGGGTGTGTGGGCACTGCCTGCTCCTCTCCCGGGCTGTGGAGCAGAGACAAAGGCACGACTTGGCACGGAGCAGGGAGCCGGGACACGTAGCACACGGGGCTGTGTAGTGTCCTTCCCCTCATTGTCCAGTCCTTGGGCTCCTCGGCATGGCCACCAGGTCTGAAAGCCTTTCTGGTGCTCTCGAGTCACATTTTCAAGCACATCCCTGCAGCGCCCCTGTCCCCACAAACTCCCTGCTTTGCTTTATAAACAAACCCTCCCATTCCCAAGCAGTTGTTGGCTGGCATCAGCTGTGTGCAGGGATGGGCACGCTCGCCGCCCTTCGATGTGGAGTGGGCTGCTGGTGTCTGCAGGAGGGCTCCTTCACCTCTCTGGTTTGCACTCTCCAAAAAAATGAATCCGCTATCTCAGGATCCCTCAACAGACCCCAAGATGACCGTGGCTGAGATCTGCCTGTGGGGCCCTCCAAGGGGTTCAGAGCTTGTTTCTTTTCTGTCAACGCATTTATCAGCTGCCTGTTGCTGCAGCCTCTAAGGTGCCACAGCTGAAGGGGTATGAACCAGAGTCCTGACGTGCCCCCTGCTTCTTCTAGAAACACTCCATGAAGTGGGGGGTGGCACAGTTACTTTCCTCCCCATCCATCCTCCTCTCCTGCTTCTGCTTCACTTTGTTGCTTCCCACTCCTCTCACCTTCTGTCTCTGCTAGATCTGCCTGCAACTAACCCCTAGCTGAGCATCTCCCAGACACGAGCTCTTTGCTCTCCTCCACTGCTTAGCCCACCTGCTGAGGAAGGTCCATCGCTTCTTTCTGTCCTGATCCCCTTTGGGCTGAGGGCTGCTGAGGAGTGAGGTGGGAGGAGACCTCCAGGCTCGGTACGAGCTGTGCTATGCTCCCTCTGCCACAGGAGGAGGCTGGATGCTCTGAGGAGCTTGAAAGTCCTAGTGGGAGGAAGGATATGTTTCAATGTCCCCAGCAGTGGCCTGGTGTCCAGGGGATCCCCCCCACCAGCCATAGAGGGGACAGAGAGGGAGCGGGTGCTGCTTGTGGGGGGTCCCGGGTGCTCCTGTCCTTTGGCCACCAGTGCCTCCACATACCCTGTCCTGTGCCACTGTGTGCCAGCCCCTCTGCTGGGCACCCCAACATCCCACTGCCACCTTGCAGCGGCTGGAGATGGAGGTGCAGGGTGGGCGACTGGTCCCTGCCGAGAGAGAGAGAGAGGTGGGGATGGCAGTAGGCACAGGACATGGCGTGGGGAGGCTGCGGGTGAGCTTGGAGAGGGACTTCCCTGGGGGCAGATGGGTTGGGCAGGAGGGAGGATGGCAGGAGCTTGGCCATCCTCACAGGGCAGGTGAAGGAGAGCCCGGCAGGAGCGGCAGCAGGCAGGACGTCTCTTCCAGGCTGAGCTGCTTCAGGAAGCAGGCAGGGCTGAGCCGTCTCCTCAGCCGCTTGCTCCTGCCCGTCCCTGCTGTGCGCACACAGCCCGGGTGGTGCCTTGCGAGGAGCTGCTGGGACCCGCTGCAGGCGTGGGCTCCTGCCCAGCACTCTGCCCACAGGGGACTGAGGTGGTGCTGCTGGAGCCGGGTGGGACCCTGCCAGCATTCTACTGCACCATGGGTGTACATGTGTAAATGATCCTCTTCCTAACTCGGCGCTGCCTCCAGGACGCCCCTCTAGCCTCTCACTTTTGTTATGGACCTTGACCAGGGATTTATAGCTATATTTTTTGTCCTTTCTTTTCCTACGACTGTCGTGTTACTAACCGTTGACTCTATCTGGGAAACCAATCTGTCAATGTAAGTGCACTTAACCCTTGGGTGTTGTCATTAGTTGACCGGCTTTTGCTAAATAAATCTTTCTATTTCTCAATGCTTTCTGTTGTCTCTTCCTTCTCGCTGACTCTCTCCTTCTGTACTTCTCTCCCTCTCCACGCTGGGAGGCAGCACCAGTGGTGACATCCCTTGGCCATGCACAGATGCCCTCCAACCTACGCAGCCTCCCTGGCGGGACCCTTGCTTGTGGTGCCAGCAAGAGCGAGGTGCCCCAAACATTGCTGGCAGTGGAGAAGTTGCCCTCTTGCCCTTCAGCCACTGCACAGTGCAGGCTCATCTCAGGGCTGACCCAACAGCTTGAGGGTGCCGGGAGGTACCTGGCGTCTGCAGAGCTCCCCACGGACGTGCAGAGATGCTAAGCAGAGCTTGCAAGGGCTGGGGAGATCGTTGGCTGCTGAGGAAGGAGAAGTCAGGAAGAGCCTCTCTCGGAGGACAGCAGAAGCGTTTAGTAGGCGAGAGCAGCAGGCAGACTGCGGGGGCAAAGCTACAGGGATTTACTGAGCCGCTGGCAGGAGCGATGGAGCAGTGCCCTCCTGCGGCAGCTGCCCAGCTGCTGGGGCACCCTGAGGGCTGCAACCTCTTGCTCCTTCTGTTCCTTCTCCCGCAGGACCTTGAGCGTGCGGTAGAACACCTTGCAGCTGTAGCCTTCCCAGGGGCTGTGCTGGATGTGGTTCTTGAGCGACCACAGCGTGGGGAAGATGCGGCAGCACGACCTGCACTGGTAGCCACCCTGGGTCACCGGCTGCCACTGGGAAGCAGCGAGGATGTCCCGGACTGTGATGCTGACTTTGCTGACGGCCAGCCTGCTCTTCTTGGCGGGCTGGGACTTGTCTGAGGAGCTGGAGGAGCAGACGATCTCCGAGAGGTCATCAGACTCCTCATACTCCTGGGTGCTGGTGGCCCAGCTGAAGGAGCGGCTTCTCAGGCGCTGCTTGGCGGCTCCTTTGGCGCAGACGTGGTAGCTGTAGGGGGAGAACCAGGGCCGGTAGATGGTGCAGGTGCCAGCAGAGAGCTCGCTGCCCAGTGGGGCTGCGGGGCCGCAGGCTGCAGAGGAAAGGGCCTGCAGTGAGCTGGGGGTCCCTGTAAGTGCCTGCCCACCCTGCGTGCTTGGGACCAGTGCTGGGGACTCCTTTTCTCTGTCTCCATGGCATACAGAGGTGGCTGGCTCTGTCCCAGTACATCCCCCCAGCATGAAGGGTACCACCTCTCTGCCCACAGGACACAGCAGTAGGAGATGGGCGTAGGATGCTAGCGGGCACTGAGGCAGTGATGCAGCACAAAGCTCACCCAGTGGTCTGCTGGAGCCATCTGATGGACACTTGTCGTGGCACAGGGGCAGCGATAGTGGGGCCGAGCTGGTAGTCCCAAGGGCAGCACCTACAGCTTTGCAGATCTCTGCCGGAAGAGACGGGGGAGAAACCAGCGTAGCTCAGAGGTGGGATGTGACTGCAGAAGCCTGTCAGCTCCCCAGAAAGCACCTGCTGCCACAGGGGCACCCGCTCCCTCTTCCCCACCCGCTCAGGAGGACGTGCCCAGCCAAACCCTGCCACAGCCCATCTGCCCGCGGGTCCTCGCTGTGCCGCGAGAGGCTGAACGGTGCCACGGCCTTGCCCAGGAGGTGCAAGTGGGAGCCTTTCCCACGGGCACTGCCAGCTGCCTGCAGCCCTGCCTGGCTGCCTTTGGTGAGCCCCAAGTTACCAGACATGCTGGCAGGGCCTAAGGGGCATGGGACCTCCAGGCTTCTAGTGGTGCTGTGGTGCATGGCCTCGGTGGAAGCAGCGGGTAGGAAAGGCTCTCTATCGATCTGGTGTAGCCTGTGTGTGGCTCTCGCACCATGGTACCCATTCCATCATCAGCTGCTCTCACAAAGCAGTGATGTCACGGTGCACGGTGCGCAGCAGGATGCTCCGGGGCAGCGTGCTCAGCCACTGGGATCTCCAGGGAGCTTGGCCAGCACAACGAGACGTCCGGCCTGGGCTGGAGAGGCAGGCTGGGTGGGGTGGGCAGTGCAGAGTGCAGGCTGTGGGTGCCCCTCGAGAAACCCTGCTGCTTCCTGGGGGCCTGGTGGATAAGGGTCTCACACGAGTCCCATCTCCACAGGCAGCGTAGCAGGTCCGGGCAGGGCGTCAGCAGCACACCTTGCTCAGCAGTGTGGAAGGGACAGACACGCTGTCCCTTTGCCATTCCCTTGGTAAATCCTCTTTCTCTCTCTCTTTCTTTCCGCAACTTGCTTTCCAAGTCACTCGGTGTCAGGTAAGAGATGCTCTCGGTGTGTTGGCAGCGCCAGCGTGGAGCCCTGGGCTGGCTGCTGTCCTGTCTCGCCCCGCGCTGTCCCCACTGCATGCACTGCCCTGCGCAGCTCTGGCACAGCTGCCCGAAAGCCGCTGCAGGAGCAGCTTCCCTGTGTTCCCAACTTGTGTTCCCATGCTGCTGGGTCAGGAGCTGGCGGGCAGCTCCGGGATGTGCTGTCCCTCCCAGGATCCCCCCTCCAGCCTGACTCACGGCCCATCTCTGTTCCTTTCCCCTTCCAGTGGACCAGAGCATGTTTGAGAATGCCAGCGCCAGCACGGCACCCACCCCGCGGCCGCAGCATGTCCCCGTGGCGGCGGGCGCCCCGCCGCAGCCCTCCCGCCCCGCCGGCAGCCAGCACCTCCGCAACCTGGGCAAGGCCATGGGGGCCAAGGTGAACGACCTCCTGCGCCGCAAGGAGCCGCCCGGCCTCTCGAGCGTGGGGGTGACGGAGGTGAACGCCAGCGCCGGGGCGATGCTGGGCACGGGACAGCCGGCGAGCGAGGACGAGTGAGTGTCCCCACGGCATGCGCCCCGCTGCGGGGCTGCCAGAAGGGCCTCGGCATGGGGCTGTGTGTGACTTCTCCTCTGTGCTTGCAGGGCTGTGGGGGGGCTGGATGCCTTTCCCCGGCTGGACCCACCACCCCCCGTCACCAAGAAGCGGACGCCACGTGCCCTGAAGACCCCACAGGACATGCTCATCGCACCGCAGCCGGCAGGGACCAGCCCAAGGAGCAGCACTGAGGAGCCCCCCGAAACACCCACAGCCCTCTCTGACCCTGCAGAGAAGCAGCTGGAGATGAGGGACCCGTCCCCTCCAGAATGCCCAGGGGCCCCCAGCGTGGTGGGCACTGCAGAGCCCAGCGGGGACCAGCCCACCAGTGCCCTCCCTGTGCCTGACCTCATCCATAAGGGCAGCCTGGAAAGCCAGTGGCGAGCAGGAGAGAGGGCCGCTGACACCTCACCCCACATAGAGAAGCCCTCCCGGAGACTGGGGCTGGAGCACGAGCCACCGGGGAGCACGGGGCAGCCGGAGCCACGTGCCCCTGGCTGGGAGGCAGAGGGGCCCCATCCCGACCTGCTGTCCTTTGAGTAGCAGCGGGAGAGTCTTGACAGGGGCACCGTGGGGGCTGGCTCTCCCAAACACATCTCTCGCTGCCACTTGCCATTTTGGGGGTCGTTATTCCCAGAGTGGGGAGCCCCGGGGTGGCGGGAGCTATTGCTGCCCCAGCGTGGGGTGTGGGGAGCCACGACTCCCCACTTCTCCCCAGATTCCCAGTAGGTGCACAGCCTGTCCTGCCATGGCTCCTGCAGCCCCATCCCGGGCCTGTTCACCCTGGTGTGTGCAAAGCTCCCGTCCTGCCACGGTGCCACCATCCTGTCTGCAGCCAGGGGCCATGCTGAGTGGGGCACCAAGGGTGGGCTCGTGTCCCACCGCTGTCCCGCACGGTTCCCCACATCCGGGCTGGTTGTCCCGGCCCCGAGTGTCTCCCAGCTTCCATGCTGAGATACCCCATCTCAGGCTGCCAGCAGGTTCACCCAGCCCTAGTGCCCAATGCCAGGGAGCTGGGATGGCAGATGTCCCCAAGGTCTTCTGGCGCTGGCCCCTTGGCATTAGTCCTCTCTGCAGCAGAGGCCCAGCCACAGGAGACCTGCTCACATGGGCACTGTGGAGGAGCAGGGCTGGATGCCTGGTGCCGCATGGCTGCTGGTCAGCAGGCTCTGGCAGGGAGCTGAGTGCCCTGGGACACGCCCTCCAGCTCCTGCTTATTTCCTGGTCCTGCCCCAGTCGCCACGGGCTGGACGGACCTGCCCAGGCAGGCAGCCCACTCCTTGTAGGCTGACACCACTGGTGCTGGGACAGTGACATCTTTGTGAGACTGGACACAAGAAGCCACTTGGTCCTCTGATACTGCTCTATGATTGTTTCCCCATGAATTACAGGAGAGGTTTAGCCAGCCTGTGGACTCCTCGGCCAGTGTGAGGAAGCAGCTGTGAGGTGGCACTTTTTGCTTAGACCTTTTACGTGCCTCCTCACCACAAGGGTGGTTTTGAGAGGAAAAGCTCCAAAGACTGGACTGGGGCTGGAGGAGGCACCTCTGCTTGCAGCTCCTCCTGGGCCATGCAGGGTAGTTGGGCTGCGGAAATGGCTTCTAATATCCAAAGCCACATTGTGGTCCTGCTGAAGGAAGGAGGCCATGACCATGGGTCCCTTTGCTCTGGGAGCAGCCGCTGTGCCTTCTTGCCCGTCAGCATGGTGGGTGCTATGGAGGTGCCAGGGAAGGCCCCGCTCAAGAGCGAAGGAGACTGCGGAGATGCCCAGCCCACAGCCAACTGGCAGTCGGTGCTGAGGTTGTAACGCCCTGTGTGCGCCGTGATGATGTATCACCGTGCATGGTCCCCACGAACAGAAATCCGTCTGAGTATGCAGCCGTGTACGCTGCCTAGACCTGCTCTGCATTGGATATATTGATGAAAACAAGGGCTCGCAGCCCCGCTTTGAGGAACCAGCGTCTTCCAACCCTGATGATCACAAGGGAACCTCGCTGCTGGTCCAGTCCCTCTATTTATATTGTCTGGGGCATGTGTATACTTTGGGACAAAAAGATGCAGATTGCACAATAAATTTCTTTCTTCTTTTTTACCCACTGACAAGCAGCAGTCCCTTGATGGGGAGGGGACCCTGCACCGCTCGGTATAGCCCTGAAGCCCCCAGTAAGGCTGGGCACGGGGAGCTGGCGACCCTGGTGAAGAGGTGGGACCCCCCAGTCAGTCAGTCCTCGGCATAAGGGGATGGAACCCCAGGGGTGCCGCGGCTACCAGAGCCCGGCAGTCTCTGGACTAAGGGAATGGAACCCCAGGTATTACTGAGGCTCTAAAGTCTCAAGAAGAGGAGATTGAGGGGACATTGTAGAGAGGCAGGTGCTGGTCTCTTCTCACGAGTCAATCATGACAGGACAAGAGGGAACGGCCTGAAGCTCCACCGGGGGAGGTTTAGGCTGGACATTAGAAATAATTATTTCTCTGCCAGAGTTGCCCAGCCTTGGCACAGGCTGCCCAGGGAGGGGCTGAGTCGCCATCCCTTGGAGAGTTTAAAGGGCGTAGAGATGAGGTGCTCGGGGATACGTCTTAGGGGTGATAAAGATTAAAAAAGACATAGAGGTACTGGAGATGCACAGAGAAGGGCAACGAAACTGGTTAGGGGCTTGGAAAACATGAGGAGAGGCTGAGGGAATCAGGTTTGTTCAGTCCAGAGAAGAGGAGGCTGCGAGGTGACCTTCTGCTCTCTACAACTGCCTGAAGGGAGGCTGCAGAGCTGCCGGTGCGGCCTCTTCTGCCTCCTAACTAATGACAGGACGAGAGGAAACGGCCACAAGCTGCGCCAGGGCAAATTCGGATTAGATATTAGGGAAAAATTCTGTAGTGAAAGAGTAGCTAAAGATTGACACGGCCTGCCCAGGGAGAGGGGTGAGCTGCCCTTGAAGTGTTTAAAGGGCGTAGAGATGAGGTGCTTGGGGATACATCTTAGGGCTGATAAAGTTCAGAGTTAAAGGTTGGACTGGTTGATTTTACAGCTCTTTTCCACCCTAGGGATACTGTGGGCTCGGTTACTGGGCCTTGGTTACTGGGGGGCTCGGTTCCTGGGGGTTCGGTTCCTGGGGTCTCGGTTACTGAGGGCCCCGGTTACTGAGGGCTCCGTTACTGCGGGCCCCGTTTACTGAGGGCTCGGTTACTGGGGAGCTCGGTTACTGGGGGGCTCGGTTACTGGGGAGC
>WEIS01025917.1:523-12602 GCA_013389965.1 Todus mexicanus | reverse complement strand
TCTAGCTCAAACCAAGACAGCAAGCAACTGGGCATAAGGGGCAGACAGGTTCAGTGTTTCTAAAAGATCAGAATGTAAACTGAGAAAAAGAAAGGATCCCGTAAGTGGATCAAACAACAAAAAGTCTAGCAGTAAATTAAAGAGGTGACAAAGAAGTGAAAAATGGCAGTCGTGTTAATCCTGCAGATATGTGTGATTGTATGAATCTGAGTAAGTAAAAATGAACAAACTGAGAAGTCCTACAGTACCCATGGAAGGAACCTGGGACTGGTAACATATAGAAAAGAAGAGGTTTTGCTGTTGTTTTAATATATTTTATTGCATAGGTGCTGGTTACAAATGGATACAGTTGGCTTGTCCATATCAAATCAATCAGAAGTGCTTTACTGATCTTTACCTCTCTAACCTCAGACTACTTAATTTCGTACTTAAAAATTATGGACTGCTACATCCTGACTTCTTCCTCCTGGAAAAGTTCAAATTAAGTGAACTCATGTGCCGTGTTTGGCTTTGGTGTCACCGAGTTAAAAAAATTGTAATCAGAAATTGGATAAATATCACAATAGGATAAAAATGGTCACCCTAAGAGGGGTAAAATTTTGGGAGACCAAAGATCTGGCACTGGCTGTGGCCTGTATTCTGAAACACAGTTGGATATACAGATGGGAACTATATGTTCTCTGCTATGTTAATAGCAGCCATCAGTCTTTTGCAGACTGTTAAAAGCAGAGAGCATTTCACAAAGCAGCATATCAAGAGCTCTCAGAAACGCAGATGAAGAAGTTTAGGACAAACACACAGCTATGAAATTGCTTTTCACTTTCAGACTTGGATAACTAAATACAATCTTTCTAAACAGGCCCAGATTGCCTAATAAACATTCATTTTCCAACCAATGTTTCCAATTTCAAAACATTTCATTAACTGAATGTTGTCTCCACCAAGTTTGCATTTTCCTCATTCCACTGGCCTTGTGAAACTATTTATGACTTTTATTAGCCTAAAATTGAATTAAGCCCTAACATCAGATCATGTTTTGAAACACACAAATGGATCACGAAGGGGCTCCTCACTTTGGAATGAAAGCTTTGCAATGAATCAAAGTCACATCTAACTGTTCTTTGTCAACTTGATTAGCTGCTTATCTGCACAGCTAGTTGAAGAATCTGTGGTGACTTTCCCAAAGTACCCCAGTTTTCCGCTTTTCTTCCTCTATGGGCTAGTTTCTCTCTAACTGTTCATGCATCTTGTAAGAGTTTAAAAAACCCCCCCACCACCAACAATAAAAAAACACCAAAAAACCCTACAAAGAAACAAACTTTTCCCTTGCTTATCTCTTGTATTTTTCCAATTAAGTTTGAGCCTTCAGCAGATGTGGAGAAGATGACTCTGTACAAGAAACCAGCTATAGATGTCCCAAATCTGTGCTCTTCACTCCAAGTGTGAAATGACAATCAACACATTTGAGATATTTGCTTTATTTCAGTTCTCTGCAGAAAAGGGTGCTAGGTGATAATTCACAAATCAAGCACATCCCCCAGGAATCGCAGAGGGTAACTAAGAAAAAATCATGCCATAATACCTGATGAGTTACCTATGATTTCATTACAAAAGTTCATTTGCACATTCCTTGACTCCTATTCAGCTCATTATACTGAAGTGGTCCTACATTTACATAGGGAGTTCTCTCTTAGATGTGTGCATTTGAGTATTGTAATGCATTATAATGTATTATAATCAGCTTAAGGATAAAAGATTACATCTTGATTCCATCATCAATCACGAAGTCTTTGATCAACCTTGCATTCTGCTATAAATCCTACTCAAACCCTGGAAAGACAATGCTCAGATCTAATGCTAACAATGGTTGTCTAGAACTAATTGTAGTGTTCTGTTCTTGTGGACTTTTTGTTCTAGTTGTCATGGTCCCCAAACAGACTCTTCATGGTTGCCTAACTTTGTAACACTGCACTCTAACTTTGTAACTCTGTGCTTGTCTAATTTTGGGCCTTTTAAACTTGACATAGTAGGCATTGGTATGGAACAAGACAGAAGTTTTAAATGGAGACACAAGCAGGAAAACAGCAGTGAGAAAACTCCAAGCAGCTGTTTTAGAAATATTCCTAAATATATTAAATGAACCAGGCTTGTTTCAGCAAATTTGACCAGAGGAAACATTGGAGAGTACCAAAGGCTGGATATCTAAAAGCCTCACGTGAGCTATCAAGTGTACTAGAAAACAGCCTCAGCACAACGAACATTGCTGAATATGGATGAGATGACTTTGCCTGCTGCCCTTCTCAAAGGGCCCAGAGAGGCCATGGCATGTGTCCTGCTTCAAGAGAATTAAGTTCAAAACTATGACCAAAGCAACAGAGCATAGCTGTGGGCACAGGACACTTGTGGGGTTCTCGGGATCTCTGACCAGAGAACTGTACCATAAATTCTCACCTGACACTATAAAAGTGGCACATCCTGCCCTGCCCCTGCTCCTTCTCAATAAATGCTTCTTCTAAACAAGCATAACCAATTCTACAGAGGTGGAAAATAAGGCATAAACCAGCTTTCACCTTGTTTCCAACCATACAGCCCAGGTGAGTGAACTGAGAGATGTGAAAAGCAGGCAGGCACACACATCTTCTGTGCACCATTTGGCAGCAGACCTATCCCAGGGAGCTGGAGAGGCACCCACAACTCACCCTTCAGCTGCACGCAGCAGACATCTGTTTCTGCCTCCATTTGCAATATTACAAAGCATTTGTAAGCCACGGCTAATCAGCCATCAGTGCGGCAAACATAAATAAGGCTATATAACAGCATGGCCTTGTTCCAGTGGTTCCCCAGAGCGTCTGACTAGAAGAGCAGTGAGTGAAGAAGGAAGAATATTTTTCTAGACACAGCCCTGAGGGCCCTGTGCTATGCATGTTGTCCAAGCTCCTCTCTGTTGCTACATGCATGTCTTTCATGTAGGCCACCACTCACAGATGTAACTAACTAGCTACTTTGGATGAGCTGGAGAGTACTAAAGGGATGTGCATTTCCTTCAGGCTGCAAAGGGCCACATATGTCTACTACAATGAAGTCTGTTTTTTCCTTGCCAGAAATAAGACTGATGCTACCTTCATCCAGAAACTGCTGACACATCTAAGAGGAATCGCTCCTGAGGAGCTAGCTGTATCTTTCCAGTACTTCAGGCTTGCTTTATGGTGATGGGCATCACTGAAAGCCCTCTCACAACCTGCTCAGCTTCCCTATTCCTGAGGACATGAATACCCAGACCGCGATAACCCTGGCGTTTCCTTCTCATCTCCTGCATGGCAATCACCTCTCTGTTGATATTGGACACATTTGGCACATGCTGACTGGGTCTTTTCAGTCCCTTGAAAAGCACAATCATGTTTCTGACCTCTTGATATGGTCAAAGTAGTGTAAAGAAGTAAGGCTTCAGAGGGTGGCTTTGGCAGCTGTTACTTTTGTTACTTATACCTTTATGCCCTGCTCTTTCAAAGCTGACTCCAGCACATTGATTTGTTAGATTGAATAGGAACATTTTCTTCCTAAAGGACAGCCACATACTCCATGATTAATACAAGATTTCTTGTCCTTATCCTTTATCTGAAAAAAAGGATCAAAATTTCCTTTATCAGAACTGCTTTTAACATGTCTGTGACATAACAAACGTGCAACCCTTAAGGCTTACTATGATGGCTGTGTGTACCAACCTCTATTGGTTAAGAGACTGACCTGTATTCTATTAATATTTATAGATTTAAATTTTTAATACACAACAATTCTGCATTATTGAATAGGTGACTGCATTTTAATGGTTATGGAGTAGGAGTGGGCACTTTGTAGTTAACATTGCAATAAATTTTTCATGATTAAATAAAAAGTTGTTACCTCTGACTTCCTCAAAACAAAATCCCCTCAGACAACGTGTTGGTGTAATGGTAAAGAATTTTCTCAAGAGATATAATATCTGTGGGAAATTTGCTTAGGGGATTTAGATTTACGGTACATAAGGATTTTCCGTAGCTGGGAAATATTCCACAAGTTTCTTTTTCAAGTTGCTGAATTATTCAAACATCATTTTGGGATTACTTACTCAGTTTTGGGGACAACTACATTCTTATTTGCAAAATTGATCTTCATATTTTAGAGGGTGCATATTGCGAAAATAAGAGATTCAAAATGTTAACTTGAGTCAGCATCTTGGACTAGGATTGGGATATAGATTCAGACTTCCATTCCTTTATTTTGAAATCAAGACCTTTGCTAAAGACTTTAATAATAACTGCATTGTAAAGAACTTGTATTTTGGAGGACAATGTGTGATTTCAAGATCTCTTAGGTACTACATAAAAATGTGAACCATTTGGCATGAGATAAGGTCAGGTCATTTCTTCAGAAAAAAAAAAGTGCATTTGGTCACTACTGTCACTGACATTTTTCTTCTTGATGAACTGAATATTGTCAAGGTCTGGTTTGTGTGTTTATGTGGTAATATCACCTTTAGCAGTGGCAGAACCCATGAACAGTGAAGAAGAGTTTATCTAGAATAGCAAACCTAGTACTGTTTCACCTTCAGGTGGGTCAGGATCTTCAGTGTCACTCAGGTGTGCTGTTATTGCATTAAGAAGTACTTTGCTCTTCAAATAACAAAGTGAATCCAATGAATTTTCATTTAGGAAGCAAAGGATACTCCATGTGAATACAGGAATCACAACCTAGTCTAGCATCCTCTAGCATCATTTTCTTAGATTGGCTTTTAATGTAAAATTTGTACTGCGTAAGAGTAATTTCAAGGTTTGGGGTCTCAAAAATATTAGTATGATTTGAATTAGGGTTATTTGGATGATTTTAATGGTGCCATCCTCAGCTTGAAAAAGTTGTGTACAAAACGCAAACCCCATTTCCAATATCTGCTTTCTTTTACTTCTACTTTTATTTGCAACTTTCAAGTATAAGTAAGTCCAGCTCATCTTATATTATTGTTGGAATATAGTTATGCCCGTGAGCCAAGGATTCAGCTGAGGGATTTGCCACCATAATTCTTTATTTGCAGGATATTATCAGTCTATTTACCTACAATGAATGTAAAGAAAGATATAATTCTTGCAATCTGTGCAAGAGTTAGTGTTGCTCTGACAGCATCTCACAATAATTGAAGAAAACAGGTCATATATATGCTTATGAGATGTATTTCAGAATGGTCAATAATTCCTTACTGTCTATTCTGGATTTGGATTGTGGTACTGTCACAGAAGGTACATCATGGAAGGTTTCTCCAGTTTTACAGAAGAAATGTTTACTGAGGAATTTGGAAACAGGGCAACTCAAACAGTTTATCTGTCTTGTGGTATATCTACAACCCAGCGACAATCAGATGAATGTACTTGCACACAGTGGCCGAAACACCTAATAAACATTTCATGGTATTCAACGGAAGGAATTGTATTATTTTAGATGCCTTCTTGATGCTATTCTTATGTTGACTTCACCAAAAGCAATGTTTATCACTAGACAGTTGAGAAATTAGATGTGTTCCTAAAGCAAAACAACAAATACCACTAGCCAGTTATGCTATACTTAAAGCAATTATAATTATTAATAAAATATTTAGTATGCAAAGTTTCCTTTTGAGCTCTGATTTCACAGCCTCTGAAATCCATCCCATTCTGTGAAGCTGAATTTAATTTCATTTTTTATCTTCACTTGCAAATAAATATTTTGTTTTCCCTTTGAACATGAGTCAATTTAATAACCTAATCAAAGATCAGAGTTTTCCGTATATATGGAGTATAATAGATGTGTGCCATTTTCCTGAAAAAGTGTACCAAAACAGAGTAACACTTCAAGGCAGGCACTGATATATTTCATATCTGGACACTACATAACATAGCAAGATGCCCACTGTCATTAGACAGTGCTGTAAAACAAATAACAGGCAATAACATTATTTCCTTGCATCTTCAAAAATGCAAGCTGGCAAGCTCTCCTGGGATGTGATTAACAGCTTGTCAGTTGGGAGTACTTACAAATGAAATTATTTCTTTAGTTATTAACCTTTGATGACACCAGTAATTCCCACATCTAGGACACACAACAGGGTCTGGTAATGGACATGGAGGAGGAACGTGCACTGACACACGCTGCAAGCAGCCACATCAAAACATGAACTTTTGGATGGGCTTAGCGTTCACGTCAACAGCTAAGCAAAAGCCAAGGTTTCAGTAGGACTCAGTACTTCTTGTCTTCTGCAGTCATGCTATGGGGAGATTTTCAGAAATATTCAAGCACCAGCTCGTTTGAAAAATCGACTTACTGCTTTAGGTGCTAGAAACAGCTGCAGTCTTCTAATGAGCTGCCCCTTACAGACATTTCTCAGCCACAGGGAACAGCGTCTCAAAGGTACTGCCTTACTCTGCCATCCCTCTGCCATTATTTTCACTTACCCCTTCCCTCACAAGCCTCTGCTGTCTGAATTTTATTGCTGTCACAGCTTGTTCCTATTTCAACAGTAAGTGTGGACTGTTTTATTTTGTGCCTGCCCAGCAGAATGGCATTCCCATCCTGCTCAAATCCTCTTGGCACAACTCCAGTACAAGGAACATTTGTTTGCAAACGACCCTAGCACTAGAAGACAATGATACATGACCTTTCACAATATTGGGCGAGGTATTGATTAAAGTCATTGATCTCATTTTTGAGTGACTCTCTCACCCAGGAAGACAAGTGAAATAAAAAATCTGACAGTGTCTGCAAAAGTCTATGCCTGTTCAGAGTCATCAAAGGCTGTTTTAGTTGGGGGGTTTTTATGATGTTTTGGCCTCAACGGGGTTAACAGATACCATAATATTGTTCATCTGTTCTTTCGTGTTTTGTTGTTTGTTGTATTTTTTTAAAAAGCCACCTTCTATGCAAATAACTTGTTTGTTTTCTTGTTTGGTTTTGGGCAGACAAGAGGCAATTGGATATCATGTAACCCTTTGCTTGTGAGAGCCACCGTCAGTGAGAGGGCCACTGCTTCCCCAGATAGGAAATACTTTGCAGACAAGACAGCAGGATCTGTGAGTATGTTTTTTAAGGTTAGGTCTACACATTATATATACAATTTTCTTTTTGGAAGAAGCTTTTCTAGTTTGTGAATGGGTAACCACCTGTAGGAATCAGCTACTAAATCATTGCATGATTTCACTAGCACATAATTGTTTTTTGATCACTAACAGACAAATAAGATTGGCTCCCAAACAGCAAATGATAAAAACATATCACCTTGTAAGTCAGTTTTTAATACTTTCAGACTCAAAACTGTAACATGTGTCATTGCCTGAAAATAAATGTTGCATAAAAATGTTTTCATTTCTTTTGAAGCTGCACTGCATACATGTACTGATAGCATTATAGCTGGTTAGGTGAGGTTATGTAATGTTAACCTATTTCTGAAGAAGCATGCAGGCAAATTTCTGCCAACAATATACAGGTAGTCATCGGCAGAAATTTGCCTATAAATAATGAATTTAGCACACATGCATGCTAAAGTGGGGTAATGAAGACATTGGCCTTGGCAGCTGAATTTGTGTTAAAATGGAAAAACAACTCTGTATTTCATTCTTAGATCTGCAAAGCCAAACAGATCTCTGGTATCACTGGGGCAGGGAGATGTACATCAGAACAGATTGCTGCGAGGATGCAAGAAAGAGTTTAAATAGGCATTTCAGACAGGGAACACTGCAGTTAAGGTGATGGCTGAGAAATTTAAATATCAGTTCTGCAAAACGTGTTGAGAAAATGTTTTCATACTGAAACCGAACAAACCAATTGACGCTGACTTTGTACAAGAGGTTTCCCATGCAGGAGATGCTCAGTTGCCCAATACACTCCATCTCCCAAACGAAAATTTTGTTTTCCCTCTCATCCATAGTGCTTAGTGACACTTGCTATAATGCTTATGAGACATGCTGTGCAGGATTTCTCCATCAAAAAGGTAACACATTTCACTTTTCTCTTCTTTTAAAATTTAATTTACACATTTAGTATGGTACAAGAAATCCTTCTTTGTTAATGTCAGCAGCTCCACAGTCAGCTTTCATAAAACACTTCCCTTAGCCTTCCTGGATAGTCCTGTGCCTCATTGCTCCCCTTGCCAAAACTTCAGACTCCAAACCACGACTCAGGTTACCTGAGGCAAAACAGTCCCATCTTTGTGTCCAGTCAGCATTTCCCTTTTAGACTTATCCTTAGGCTCCTCGCTCATGATTATTCTTGATTAGCTGATAACAGTTGACAAATGAAAACATTTTAAGGGCTGAAGCATGTCTCACTGAAGTCCTACTTTCTTTTCTCCATCTTTAGAACAAAAAAGCAAACAAATGTCCTACTGCAGTCCCATTGTTTGAACATTCAGATGTCTGGAAGTAAGACACAAACAAGCCCAGACATGTCTATGTAAAAATTTTATAATCATGTATATATAATCATGTTAAATTCATTCCTCTCTCCTGCTATTGCCCCCTAATGCTTGACAAAATAGGCACAACACAAGGGAACAGCCAGTTAATCAAGTTTCTCTGGTTTAGTAAATGCAAAGTCACGTTTTACTTATCACCTAGTTACCGAAGTGTTAAATGGGAATTTGGGACTCCTGTGTTCCTGAAATCCCTGATTTTTAGTTTTGTTGATAAAAAAAGATAAATGTTCAAGCCAAACCTCCCCAGCTGGGACACCTCCCAGGCTTCTCATTTCAGAGCTCTTGCTCCAGAGTGCAGCCTGGACGCACCCATCCTGCCACCTGCCCTGCTTAAGCAGCACCAGCCCATGCAACCTGCAGACTTCATAAAAACTGAGCGCACTGGCAACCCATCCTCCTTGGGAGCGACTGCAGGCTTCTACTCACCTCTGCAAAAGAAGAATGAAAGAGATTCCCTGCGTAGGCATCTCCATGGTCAATGAACTCATCCGATGACCTCTTGCATCACTGTCAGGGAAACATGCTGGCACCAAACAAACAGAAATGAAAGCAAAAGTCTTTCCCTGCTGGATCAATCAATTTTGACAATTGTCTTGTGGTGGATGCCAGAGAGATTCTGAATATTTTGGCAGAAGTGCCCGCTTTTTCTAGGTGAGAATCTGCCTACATAGGATTTATGCAAACATTTCCTCACTTGGTCTGTAACCACCCCTTCGCAGCTAAGCAGTTCAGCATTATCACCAATTCTTTACATAGTTCTGAGTTTAAAATACTACCACTGTCTAAAATAAGAGGGATTTCAATAACAGTGCTCTCTCAAATGAAAGAGGTGGAAGCCAGTTTGACAATTTAAGCTGATAGCTGAGATGCTGCCTTGCTGGCATTTTTGGCACTTGGCCTAGGGAGGAAGTAACGAGAGGAAAGGAAGGGATAAAGACAAAGAAGGAATAAAGGAGGGTGAGAGTGATCTAGTTCACTTAATATAATGACATATATTCCCTATAAAGGGAGCTTTATAGTCAGTGGAAGGAGAGCCATGCATTTCAATGCTACAGAGGGTATTCTCATCCAACAAACAGTCACCTCTGACAGCATAGGGGACTCGGGTGTTTTCAGGGAGTGATGAAGCACTAAAATGAATTGTCTCTCTTCCTCAGAGAGTACAGAGACAGCAGAAAACATCAGATATATTTACTCACTTGGAGTATGGTCCATCTGATGCTTTTCTGAGAACAGACACCCACTGGCATAGAGTATACTGTTGAGGGATCACAAAACTTGACTTTGGGGGGCAGGGGAAGAAATTGGGTCCCAGACGAGAGTTGCAAGAAAGCCCTGGGGAGGACACTGATTTACACCTACTCAGAACAGGCACTTCAGAGCTGGTACTAATAATAAGCTATATTGTTCAAAACAACCGTCTATGGGAGTGGTTGGTGGGTCAGAAATTGTGGGTAACGACAGTTGGATAGGATTGTGAGACCAGAATGAGGTTGCTCTGGAAAAAAACGAACCAAACAATCAAAACACATACACACACAAACTGAAAACAAAATAAAACAAACAACAAAACCCAGTAACTCTCACCCCTCTGAAAAAACCAACCCCCAAACCCAAACAAACAAACAAAAAACCACAAAAATATGTCAGAGCTGGGAAGTGCCAGGTTGCAGCCCTGAGCTGCCAGCCACATTGTCAGCCACAATGGGAACAGGTACCTGGTTTTATAACTGATACAGCTGCTCAGAGAGAGAAAGTGATCAAAAGAACTGTATGTAACATGATAAAGACAACCAAGCCTGCAGGTCCAAAATGTGATGAAGGATAGTACCTGGTGAATCAGAAATTACTACCTTGTCTGGCAGTCAATATAAAGGTGGGGCAAAAACCTACATGTAGGCAAGGTAGAAGTCAGGTAGGAAATAGGTATTTCTACATCCACACCTGAACTGAAAGCACCAGTGTGTTAAATTAATTCACTACTCAGGCAGGTATACAAAATGACTAAACAAAGAATTCCTGAGCCCTCTGCAAGCACAAGATCAGGCATACAAGAGAGCATTAGCACGAGCAAACCATCTTTTGTGGGTGTAGGTACAAATTGCTGAATTAGGCTCTGGAAAGAACTGTCTTGAAAAGCCCCAAAACATCATCTCAAACAGAAAGAGAAGCTATGCTCTCAGACTGAAAGAAGTATTCTGCTGCAGGGAGGGGTGTGTAGAGGTACCAAGAATTCAGAATGTTACTAAAGCACGAAACTTGTAGGCATTACTGGATTGCCTAAGGATCACATGAATTTAAATGAAGCATAATCATTACAAAAGCTTAGGTACATGGAGGTGTATGAAAGCCAGCACCATTCAAATCAGTATTTAGCTCACAGTTCCACCAAATCTATCAGCACATTATGGAAAAAGCTAGAATGCCAGGCAGCATTACTGTTCACAACAAGGTTTGCCTTGTCATACTGAATAGGGCAAGCTCTCCTCTCAGTGCAAACAGGCTTGTGGAATCAAATGGGAAAGTAGCAAAATATTCCCAGGCAAGACTGTATATGTAAATCAAACAATGTTTGTCTGAAGCCAAGGGAAACATTTTGCCACAGAACACAAACTGGCCAATATAAAGAACTATTAATAACTGTAAAACATGTCATTTAGAAAGCTAAATAAGAAACACTTACAGATTATACTGTCAAGACCAATGTATTCAGGGCCAAGACAGCAAATAGGAATCATCTGCAACTGATTCACACACAAGATGATGGGAATGGCAGAGCCCAGCAGTGGTTCCAGATCTATTATCCTCCGTACTTCTCATTTTCAGTATGCAAGAATTGGAGATGGATCAGAAGGCACTGAAGCTCCTTTGGCCACGATGTAGAAATCTCCAAGCATCAGTTGTAGTCTGGTCTTCCAGTCCTTTGAACCAACCCCCAAACCCAAACCAGCAAAGTCATCTTGATATTCAGGCCTTGCTTTATGATCAAGACTAGATGTGTCCCTTCTGGAACTGAAATGGCCCCAAATACAATGGACTGTGGAAGAAAGGCTCATATGTAATCTCTCGTGAAGGGTTTTGCTTGTCAATAAATTTATATGTCATGTATTCAGACAATGTGGTGATAGAGAGAGAATATCTTCCAAACCATCAGTTTTCTCCAGTAGTGCCCAGGTTTCCCTTTATTATAGTAGACATGCTGCAGTTCCTGTGCAGGTGGTGTATTTGCACTTGATTGATAGAAACATCATGGATAAATACATGATTCTTCTGGAATGGCCACAGCAGTGTCTCTCTGTTCTTCTCCCTCACAGGTCTTGGGGATTAAAAGCTGGGGAAATGTCTCTTTACCTACTAGGTGCTGGTTAAAAAAGAAATCTATATGCATGTTTTATATACCATGCACATTAGTGCCATGACAAAAAACCCCTTCAAAACGTAAATGTGGTGAAGGCAAACGGTTTACAGAAACGTGCCATGCCACTGCAGACTTCAATGCCTCTGCAGACTGGAGTAAACTATGCAGTTTGCGGTGACTTCCTCTGCTGTCTTTGTCATTAGTCTCTTCTGGTAATTTCTATCTGACATTTTTTAAGAAGAATTAAACTT
>WEIS01025910.1:6787-19222 GCA_013389965.1 Todus mexicanus | reverse complement strand
CAAAAGGCAAAGTCTTTTTCAATTCTCATTCACACTATACAACTGAAGTATAGTCACATAAGAGTTAAGAGTTATACAGCTGCCCTTATTAGAAGTAGTTACTAAAGAAAGTAAACAAATAAATCTCTTCCAATTTTGTTTCAATTCTTCCTCTTTTACAGTTCAAAGGACATTAAAAGTATGACCAGAATACTGAAGACTAATCTGAGGATTAGAGAAAGCATTTTTAAAAATGATTCTACATGCCACTTCAGCTTCATATGACAAAAAAACCTACCCAAAACAAAAAAAACACAACACCTGTACTATATATTTCCTTATATAACTTGTAACACCCTTGGAATGGTTGCCACTGCACAGTTACATCTACATATTCTTGCAGTGTATTAATTCGTTCCAGATGAACATACAATTCCAGTAATGCAACTCAGTGGGAGAGCTACACTCTTACAAAGCATTCTTCCACTTTTACCTTTCCCCCTCAAAATGTCACCGTATAGAAGTCACAAAAATTACGCATAGTGATTGAAGTGCTTTCCGTTTGAACCATTCCTCTTCCCCTCTTATGCTATGTTTTGGTCACATCCAGCACACCAACTCTAACAGTTTCTATTCACACAGTTTAGAATTTAAAGATACAGAGAAGCACCAGGATGGCCAAACTGTGGCAAGCAATCCAAGCACAGAGACTAAGTAACATTATCTCAAGACAGCTGTAAGAAGAAAACCAGTAGAGGTTGCTGTGGCCAACACTATCTCGTTTTCCCCAGCACCCAAAGCTGCAGGATATATAGGCCACAGTCTCCTAAGAGCAATGGAATCCAAGGAGCTACTGCTATCTCAAGCCAGAGGGCTGGCTCCCCAGCTTCCCCTTCCTGCAGCACTCTGCAGTGAGCAGCGTGGGTCTCACAGATAAGCCACAGGAGGATTTTGACAGGTACCTTATAGGATCAGAAAGTCAGGTCACCCCAAAAGACATTACATGAAGGTATGAAGGTGAAATGACATTTCATATTTGGCACTACAGAAGTCACAATCGGTAAGTGCTACTTCTAAATTACATCATACAATTATTACATGCTATTTCACATAGTATGGTTAATAATATGCGGTAACATACTAAAGGACATTATGAGCTTTGAATTGTTGGTTCTCATCACTTCAAAGAAAAGACAAGCTGAAAGCAGTTTTCTTTTACAATCTGAGTACAAACAGAAATAAATCACTTTCTGCTGCAAGTTTCTCAAAACAACTGGCAAAATCAACTGACAGCTGTTAGTAATATCAAAGGAACGATTTTGCCTCATCCTCATCTTTACCAAAAACACTACAGGGCAGATAATGGAAAAAAATATGTCCTGTGAGAACAGAAAATCTTTTATTTTCCAACTTGTGTTAGGACATCTCAGAACATATATAACATTCTTCTCAACCGTATAGAAAATGTTATAGCATAGAATGTAAACAGGTTTTTCTTCCACAAACAAAAAACCAGAAAGTAGCTGAGAAACCAGCTGTTTCTTTTTTGATTTATGTATCAAGTTGTACCTGTGAAGCGGAGCAAAACTCCCTCCTGCAGACTACAGCTGTTCCAATAACATAAAAGAGTGTTGTGTGGATCGCTTATTCATTGCTCCCTGGCTAAGAATAGCTGTAACAGTAAGAGGTATCCTATTCACATGAAACTAAAGCATTCACAATACAGGTTATGCTCATTTAACTGCTTTGGTTGGTAGAAAAAAAAAACCATACCCCTGACCATAATAGATAGATCATTGTGAAAATTTAGAAGCTGATTCATCTGATCATTGTGTTAGTCCTGCAGGATGTGTCTTTAGAGACAGAACACACCTGAATTACTAATATAAATAATGTAGAAATTATAGAAAAGGACAATTTTTTCCACCTTTATACATCTTTTGGTCTCCTTTAGTAAAGATTGAGGTTTTGCTATCTAGTTTTACAGTAGGGCCAAAGGGAAGAACAATTTTAGGCTCTATGTAAAGTTAACACTTCACATTTTGTTTCTGAATTGTATTAAGTTAAGCATAAACCAAAACAAGGAATTCAAACAAGCTTAACAGCCTGAACTGTTTTAAAATTTAAACCTTCGGACAAACTAGGGCACCTTCTCATAGAAACATCATTAATTCCCATGATCTCCCACTTATAAAAGTTCTATTATTTAGTGGGAAAAAGTCATTTTTCAAATAAAAAAAGGAAAATTATTATCTGAACACCTCATCTATGTGAAATGCTACATCACCAGCCTGTAGGAAAAATAACAGCATTGCCATCAAACAAGCAAGTGACTACACTACTAAGTTTGTACTGCTACTAAATTAGTACCACTCCAACCATGGAAACAATGGAATACTAAAGGAAAAACAGTAAACAAGAAGTCAGCAGCTCCACAGCTAGTATATAAAAATACTACAATAGAAAAAAAGTATTTTACCACCTGAACTTCGGTCATAGAATTGTACTTACATTGTCCATGAAATTTGGCTTAAATCCTCCCTCCTGCTGTCGTCGTAATTCCTCCTGCTCCCTCTGGCGTAGCATCTCTTCTTCACGACGTCGATGTTCTTCTTCGTGTCTAGAATATTTTTCAAGAACTATGTCAATTTGTACTCTTGGCCTGTTCAGGCTTATACTCAGTGTCAGGAGGTAAGATCAAGCATATGAACAAACCCGCCTTTTTATATATATATATAGTGTAAGGCATTAATTCAAACCCATCAAATGGAGTACGTATTACTTGGGCTTGGGGGCTTTGTTTTGGTTTGGGTTTCATTTGGGTGTTTTGCTTTTGTTGTTTGTTGGGTTTTTTTAAATGGAATACAGGCAATTACAATACCAGCGCATTCTACACCTGTTGTGGTTACACATCAGGTTAAAATACCCCATTTTTTAATAAGCCACTGTGAATTAAAACATTTCAATACTGACAAAAACCACATCTTTAACTGTGACAGGTTGTGTTTTGTTCTTTTTTCTCATTTCTTGTGATTTTTAACCTAAAAAGTATAAACTCAATCAACATGATGACCCTATGTCTATTTTCTTAAACTTTAGCATAGGCACAAAAACAAGTATTTATACAAACCGGATCTTTAAGGAAAAAATGTCTGCAAGTATTAGAATATCAAGTGAAAATACCCCCCAAAATGTCATGTCAGATTATATATTTACAGTTCTACTGTTCCACATGCAGATCCCCTGCCAATAAATCCTAGAGGCACATTTGTATCTATTACAGCTACGCTTCAGTCACAAGGTTAAAATAAATACAAAACAAAACCATTTCTTACCACATGTCTACACTATTTAGAAAGCTCAAATCTACAACAGAATTAGTAGAGCTGAAATAAAAATAATCAAGAAGTACTTGAAACCACTATTTTATATTAGCATAAAGTCATCACTTTTCTGTTCAAGAACATTAAGAGAAACATCACAAATTATGCTTCTAAAAAGCAGAAACATTTTTATTTTGTGTGAAAAGCAAGCTCTATAAGCTAGTTATCTAAATTCACACGGGCCTACAGCAGCTGCATGCCACATCTGTGCACAGGAGAAGATAAAATACCTCAATTGTATCTGCTTGCGTTTTTGAAGTTCTTGATTTCGAAGTTCTTCCAAACGCCTCAATTCTTCTTGACGTCTCATGAGATCTAAAAGGATTAAAGAAATAATAAAAGATGCCAATCAACAATGTGGTAACAAAAAAATTGCTAGTACTGTCAGATTACAGCTCTAAAATTGAACTTTGAAAAGAAATTTCGCAGCGTATTTAACTAGCTTCTTCCCATAAAGTACATGAAAAAACAAAGCGGATCTACAGCTCACAGAAACACAGAAAGGTGCATGACTGGCAAAGCCTCCAAAACAGATTATGGAAACACAAATCTCAAGTCTTCAAACAAAGAAAAGGAGAAAAAACTCTCCATCTCTTATATCACATCTTGGTTTTACATGCAGGGCAAGGAATCAATTTTCTCACAACTGTGCATGCTTCTAAAATCACAACAGTAAGAAAACCAGTACAATATATATGGGCTCACACTCTACACTACCTATTGCAGATCACTGCATAGAACACATCAGAAAAAAAGCGACAGAAACTTCATTCAGGTGCATGCAACCCAAGCCTCCATAGTAGAGATTTATCACATGGCTCTGCTTATAGCAACTTACAAATAACTTATCATTTAACACTACCAGAAAGGAACAGCTGTATCCTCTTAAAAAGCAGGGTGCAACTAACAGTAATTCTTTTTGCTGTACTAGTTTCTCTGATCAGTCACGTTAGTGATTTCTGCCTGGAAATTTATGCTTTCTTCAATAAATATTAATTCACTCTTTTGTTAGAAAGTAGTTTTTTGCCTTTTCTATCTTTATGGGATATTAGCCGCATGCCATCATAGACACCATGACGAATGTTCCACTATACCAACTCTTACATGCTTTTTATGCATATATGTCCAACTACTTCACACACTNCCATCAGAACCCGCAAGTGCTTTCCCACAGGGCTACTCTCCATCTCCTCATCCCCCAGCCTGTATTGATAGCGGCGATTGTTCTGACCCAGGTGCATTTCTCTATGCACTTCTTCACTATGCTAATTAAAACATCTTTTGAGATATCCAAATCACTCTACTCTAACTTGCATCAGCATATATTATTACAACTTAACTTTTCACTTTAATATCCCAGAAGAACTACAACAAACAGTACATTTCACCAAAATCATGTTTTCTTTTCTAAAAAGACAATTATCAGATTTTTACTTTCACAGCATCCTTATTGACATTAGAAGTCCTTTCTCAAGCACATTTTACAGGCTTGCTTTTCCAATCTCTTCTGCAAAATTAACACATTTCACACTTCAATAAGAGAGGATTACAATGAAGATTCACTCAAATCACAACTCAAATCCAACTGTACTTTCCATAGAAGGCTTGGTCAGTGTTATCCTTATACTTTGGGAGAATCACAAGAACACTTTGTTTCAATAATTTGCAATTATTTCAGAGTACAGGTGCACTTTTTTCTTTTAAAATTAACTTTTATGTTGTTTCAGGGTATTGCTCAGTTCAAAAACTGACCCATTCTATGTTCCGTGTTGTCCATTGTGGGAAAAGATGTTTCCTTTTCAGTTCTATGTTCTTTCAAATTTATGTAGCATTCCTTTTTCCTTCTATTAATACACTGGCACAGGATTTCCTGCTTTCTCTCCACCGCTAATTGCTGCAAATATATAATTTCCTCCCCTTTATTCCTAAGGTGTAGAGTCCTATTTCTCCCAGTGTTCTCCATTTTTTTCACAGTATAATTCTGATAATTGCCTTTTCTGAAACTGCTAGCATTTTAAAGTTCAACATATCAGACTAAGAGCCAGTATCATTTGAAAATGGCAGAACCTTGGTACAAACCCTTACAGCTGAAAATAAAGATCTACGAGCTCAGGTTGCACACAGAGCCATTCACATTAAAAGATATTCAACAATGGTAATTCTGGACTGACATATGCTGGATATAGGCCCTTCCTCTGAATACAAAAAAACTGCACTAAAGCAGCTGTAAAAAAAAAAAACCACAACCCTGACAAAAAAGAATATTATTAGCTTTTGCACTTTCTTGTGCTTAAAAAAGGGCAAGATCTTCATATGATCCTTAACCTTTTGCAGAGTAGCAGGCAGAAGGTGAAATCACGCTATCACCTCAGAAGTCAAGTCAAGCAGGAATACCAAGTCCAAAAAGATTTTGCTTTAGCTACTGATTTTTCAGGTTCTAATAATAGAAATGTCCAGCTTCCATACAGCTGATAAGGAATGAAGCTTCTGGGTAAATTTAATCACATTTTCCAGTATTTTCATAAACTATTTAACCACCGCTATAAGGGAACATTTACAAAAGTCTGAAGCATACCACCAATATGTAGATCAGAAACCATGCCAATTTACTTACACATGGAAACACGTATTCCACTTTACAAATTACTTCTGACTCAATCTGTCAAAACATGACACTTTGAAGTGAAAAATTACACATATCACAAGAAAGAAGTCTACCTTAGTATTATTACCACACCACAAAAACCTGAGTACTTAAGCCAGCATGTTCAAGTCCTACTAGCTTTCAAAAATGCGATTTCTATAAAATCTTCACCTCTGGGAGTATATGGTCTCTAGTAAGCTCACCTTGCCCTTCCCATCTTCTTTTTAGCTCCTGACAATTAACATATTGCATTTCCTATTTCAGACTAAATACTTAACCTTTAAATCTGTGGTCTGTCCATCAGAAATACAACAATATTAGTTCTAAGTTCTGATGCCTCAACAGTTTCACTGCATCTCTCAGAAATCCTGTGATGCGATCTCATTCATATAATCAATATTCTTGGCATGACCTGAACTTATACCCAGAGATGCCGCTCAGACCAGTAAGATGTAGTTAATGTCTGAAAATAAACAAATGAGGAAAAAACCCACCTTATTTTCACACATATTGTAGCTGGAGATCTGACAAACACACGGAACGTTTACTAACCCCTAGTGCAAATTAAACATCTGCAGATGAATAAGCAGAAATCGAATTATCTGAACAAAAACCCAAGTTATTTGGTACCAAAGAAGTACTCTGTAAAGCAAATGGTAAGGGAAAAACCTTCCTCCCATGCTAACAAAAAGCATGTTTCCTCACTGGAGGATTAGCAGCAAAAGCATCTATGTCCTAACAGTTCTTTGAAGGAAGGAGTAATTCTCTTCCATATAAAATTGGAGCTTAAAAGATATTCAAAAAAAGGAATACTTTTTCCTTTGCAGCGTCCTTAAAAGAAATATTCACAAAACATACCTCAGCTGTTCTCCCGTGCTTTACTATCAAAACCTTCCTTCTATCTTAATGAACACTGTCATCTTGTCTCAGTTTAAAACATGACTAAAGCTTGATAATTTAAGTAATCCCTAACCTTGCTGTCACGTATAGGCAAGAGGTGCATAATTCTAAAAAAACCACCATAAAGAATGTCAGTTCTAGAACACGATCATTAGCACCGTCAAATATTAACAACTACTTAAGTCAACGGTAAATTTATCCAACTTGTATTTTCAGCACTAAATCATCTGTACCAGTATTATGTCACACAAACTTAAAAATGCCTGTCTACTGAAATGTGAGAGCTGTACTGTGTATAACAGGCACCATTACATTAACATTCACATTCCTCACCTGTAATATGTATCTATGCTTACATGCAAACCAAATCCTTTAACCTATTTTGCTTGGAAAATAAACCAAGAAACAAATTGATAGTTGTCATTTCAGGTGCTGCAGTACGTATTTGGCATGTCGGCACATTTTATTTTATCACGGTCTGTATTCTGTATATGGTCTTATATAAATGGTACAGTTTCACACTAAAAGCAAGTATGCCTACTAGAAAAAAAAACAGTCTAAGTAAACTTTTTCCTAATGACAACTTTCAGTTGCAGAAGATTTAAGATATAATTTTAGTATATAAATATTGGAATATGCTCCTGCTAATCTCTTTCACATTCACGAAAATGTTTTAAAACAGATTTCAGAAGACTATGTGTTTATATTCAGCATACCCAAGCATTCCAGTGCTTTAACTCCACCAACCTAGTAAATACTCTAATCCATGCCATTCAAGTCAGCAGAAAAAATTAAGGTAAACCAGCCTCACACAGGAAAGTCATACTACCAACAGAAATGTCCTTTTTTCTTAAGAGTAAGTGTTAAGTAAAGCCAAACAACTGGAGCAGACAGCTTGTGTGAGTTACCTGAGTTCAAGTTTTGAAATACAACCACTACTTAAAATCTCAAGAAGTTCAAATTCCTTCAAAATAACAAGGCACTCTTATTCAGCCTATCAAGTTAGTCATTATACTGTCTTATGATCTAACACTCTGTCCCGGTTTGGGTTAGAACAGAAATTCTGTTCTATGGCTTTTACTTTTCAGCTAAGCATGTCTGAAGTTAGCAGCATGTTTACNTTCCTTTCTTCCCTTTTTGGGTGGGGAGTGGGAGAGAGCGTTCTGTTGCAGATTTGGGGGGGTGCCCTTTCTGTTGCAGATTTGGGGGGTGCCCTGACCCCAAACTGTGACACACTCTCAGGGATAAGCATTTTTTTTAGCTAGCTTGCTTAAATTCAGATTTTACAAAAAACGGAAAATAACGCAGTGCTTCATTTTAGCAACAAACTTTGAGATCCTTTCTGAAAGATCTGCAATATATTTAAACTTTATCCATTCAAGTCTTGCAATTTAGCAGTCACACAGAGGAAACTAAAATCAGGTAGCATTTTAGTAGTTCTGAACCGGAAAGCAGTGATTGCACGTTTGCGGCATTTGGGGAAAAACGTGTTTTGGGAAGAAAGCTTTAAAGCAGAAGTACCAGATACTCGCCCTGCTACTGTCCTCTCTGCTAAGACACACAACCTCCACCCATTTCCATTCTTAAAGGTAGGACTTAAAAGAAATTGTGACAGCACCTTTTTCCCCTCTGACACTAGCAAAACACAAAATGTCCAAACAATTACAAAAGCGGAATACACGATTTTAAAATTTGAAGAATGACTGTTCATGCCAACTGAGAGTTACTTTGAGTTGTTACATGCATATTATACTACGCACACATTAGACTTCTCAGCTGGTTTTCAAAGGAAAAAAAAACCCGTAGTATTTGCTAATGAAACATTTAAAATTGTATCAGGGTTGCGTAGAACAACCAGATAAAGTATGAGCACATGGCCCACAAACAGTCTTATCTAGTACCATAAGCAACATCAAAATTGGTAAGTAACTTTACTGACGATGCGAATCTATCATTCCATGTCTTTACATAAAATACAAAGTGAAAAAAACCAGACCTGAACAAATCAGCCCTTTCTCAGTTTCTTAATCCATCTCTGCAAATCATTAAGGAATATCACAATGTGAAATACTACTTTCTTTTTCATAGTTCAATGTATTTAGTGTCTGGTGAAATCTAAGTTTAACATACAGCTCAATACACAACACAAAGAAAACTTGTGACCAAGTAAATTTAATACTGGTAGATTATCTGATTTTACCTTGTCTCATCAGCATTAGCTGATGCTCGTGTCTAGCTGCTTCCATTTCTGCCTCTAGTTTCTCTTTGGCTTCTCTAATGTTCCTGTCAACCTGTTCACGCTGTTGCTTTTCCATCTCATCAAGAGCCTTCCACTGTGAAGCATACTCAAACTCAAATGTTCCAGGCTGAGCAAAACGTGGAGGCTGTTCTCTTTCCCTAAGAAAAATTTTGCAGTTAAAATGTACAGAAGGACACATTTAGATCAACAGCTTTAACAGCCAAAGAATTTATAAACAATCACTTTATGTGGAGATCTGACTCTAAAATCAACTTGTCAGATGACTACATTTAAAACAAGTCAAAGCTCAATTCAGCTGTCAAGACAAGGAACGTGACCATTGTCCAAAGATTTGTTTAATTCATATAATTTTATTATTAAAAAAATCGCATTTACATCAGTACAAAATACTAAGCTGCAACACTAGATTACCTGTGTTCAGCCTTCTAAAGCAAGCAAATTCATAAAAGCAATTACTTACATAAATACCAAAACTTACTAGACAGCTCAGAATATTAGTCAGAATTTCTTAACATCAAAGTGTGTCAACATTCTACTTCACGTAACTAACAGTGACAACATCCTTAAAAAGTAGCATTCTACAGTCTTACCAGAATAAGCAATTTAGCTTTAAGCAACCTGATTTCCAAATACCAATCAAATTTCACTATTAAAAACTAGTATTATCAGATTAAGCAACTTCTCTTCCACTCATGATCAAGACTCACTGTCTCATGTCATGCTCAAAGTTTCATGAGAAGCATGGAAGCTGCAAAGATTTGCACTCTGTTGACTTTACCAACAGTTAAGGGGCTATTCAGAGAACAAAAGAATCTGTGGGTATACAAATGTCTGCAGCATCAGACCATACCCCTAATCTTTAAAAGATTACAGCTTGGGTGGCAACAAGCTCCAATTGATTCAATGCAGGCCATGAATCTTCTTTAGGAAACAGAACGTTAAACCAACAAGTCAAGTCTGAATTTTACTATGATTAAGAAACCTTGGCAAATTCCCGTTTAACTCTTTGCACAAAGGACAACATCCAAACCACACAAACTTAAAAATGAGCATGTATTTATCAACCTAAGTACCTAAATCATATTTTATTTTAAAAAAGCTAAACATAACTTACTTGTGATACTGCTGTGTTTTTTGCATTAGTTTCTCTGGGAGCCCATCTTCATCATCAAATTGCTCCATTGGTTCTACAACAACAGGTCGAGGTGTTCTGGAAGAGAGTTTCAATTTAATAATTGAATCATAAATGAAGTAGTTATTTCAGTATTTTCAGGAAACATTCCAGAAAGCTAACATATGTTAGCTACAATTCCTGGGTCCAGAAAATCATTCTTAAATTGCAGAATTCAAATGAACCCTTAATTTAAGAATTATTTGAAAATAATTGTTCCTATACCCCAAATCAGCTATTTGGCCTAAAAATTACCAATTACTTGGTGTAGTTCTGTCTGCTATGAAGCATTTAAAGATTAGAAAAGAAACTAAAAAAATCTCAAAACCACCTACAAACATTACAAAATATTTGAGAACTATTTTTGTTTTCATCAGTGAGGCAACACAAGGGTCATGACTATGGAAAGCACCAAACAAACCCAAGCCAGAGCAACGCAACCTAATCATATTTCCACAGAATATTATAAATTACTTTTGCACTTACTCTACAATTGAAAACAGCTTGATAATTTGGCATTAACATTCCAGTGATAATTAGAAAAACATTTCTGCCTAAGTTATTTTAAGCCCATTCTTTAAACAACCAGACTCTCTCACAAATCAGAATCTTAATTTATCTTCGAAAATATCTTCCTTGAATCTTCATTATCTCCAGCACCGAGGCAATTAGCCAGTAATACAAAGGGCAGCAGTGTGAGGATCCTGAATTGCGCAAAAAGCTCTCTGCACAGCCTATAATACACACCTTAAAGTGGTAAGAAAAGAGCTTGTGATGTTATTTTCAAAACAGCAGTGCTTTTTTACTGTGTTCCAAACTTATTTCACTTTTCAGAAATCTTCACAGGAAAAAAAAAAAATCAGTATATTTTAACATCAACAGCTGAAAACTTTGTGCAGAGTGCAGATTAGAAGATAACGTCTGGAACCACAGAGCACAACTCAGCAACTGCTTCTTCAGTTATCTGCATGGCAATGCCTGGCAGTTCTGTTATTTAAATGCAACTGAACTGTGGTGTTAACAAGTTATGACTTAAAAATTTTAAGTCTCTAAATTTACATTTAAAATGCCTCGTTTTGATCTATTTAGCCCATTAATCTGAAGATTTTCTTCTGATCAGGCAGAGTTTTCAGCTAGAAATGGAAAATTTCAGATTCTGAAGCAAAACATCAAAACGTCATGGCAGTACATTCATAATTATCTTCACAACCGCACATTAAGCAATATGTCAGCCACCTAGGCAAGACAAAGATCAAGTGCTTTTTATTCACTCAGGCCACGGTCAGATGGCCATTCCAATCCAACTGATCTATCCAGCTGGTAAAACAAGAATACCTTCCCTCACACCCCACCCACTTTTCCCCTGACACATCTCCCATGCCAAGAATAGCGTTCATGTAACACTGAACTAGATTTAGTTCCCTTGTTTTGGCTCCCCATGCTTCCACTCAAATACCAACGCCAAGAAACCCCAGAGGATAAGAACAAACTGCTGGCACCTACTGATAACAGCACAGACATACTCAGATTGTATTTACTATGTGGTCATCAGGTCACTTCAGTGGCACATAAGACTTAAGAATGAAGAGTTCCAGACTCTTCCCCTCCTGGCAACATTTTCTTCTGCCTTATCCTCTGCTAGACCTGATTTTCGGCGCACCTATGGTTAAGTGGCCAAAAATGAACCCAACAAAACCAAATGAATACTTTTCTGTTGTTTTAGCAAGCACAGGTGGCTTATAAAATATTAACAGCAGAGGCAGGGCAGGAAGAGAACAAGAACTACAAGTTCTCCAGTTTGACGGCAGCAAGCTTCCCCACTGTGGAACCACAGCCTTATTTTCCCAAATGAGAATCAGAAAAATAAAAAAAATAAATCTTGAATATCTGTAATTTCACACGGTCTTCAAGAAAGCATTTGAAAATGTCGCCAGTGAACGTGTTAAAGCACAGCAGTTAACAACTCCCTTCAGCAAGAACAGAAACAAGAGATGTAAGAGAGAAGTGCTGCAATTTGCAAGCTTGCTTGCCCTTGAAAGTTTTCCAGAGATCACTGCCATAAATTTCCGCAGAATCTAAGTCTTCATTTAAAAAAAAA
>WEIS01025894.1:0-18993 GCA_013389965.1 Todus mexicanus | reverse complement strand
TTTTTCAGCATCGGAACAGCTAGGGGACATTTAAAACCAAACGGAAAAAATTCTAGAGGACACAGAAGATTTAGTGTGTTTGAGGGAGTCACCAACATGAAAGGTAACATATTTTGGTGGAGGCTGGAGGGGACAGGATCTGATGGACAGTATGTCAGCCCTATAGTAGTAGCGGGGGGGCAGGCAGCACCACTGGAACATGGGGAAAGCAATGAAATGAGAAAGGTAAATGAAGCGAAGTGTAGCATCAGGCAGAGGCCCCAACATCACAAACACAGTCACAGTGCACAGTCTCATAGATCCCCTGAGTTTTACATTGAAGAGAAGTGACAAAATCATCAGGAGAGAAATGAGAATGACCAGTAGAAGCCTGAGGAGGAACAGTGTGAGAAGGGAGTCAAAAACACTAAAGAGCTGCCTGAGGTTAGTGCTACTGGACTACGATTTATGAAGGGATACATTCAAAACTGCCTCAAAGGTTAAATGTGAAGCTTGGACAAGAGAATGAGAGAAAAGAAAATCTCCGAGAGTCCAAGATGTAAGTAAGATGCATGGCACATATAGCTCAGCTAGCACAACTACGCTGCAGAACTGAATTCCTGAACAGCAGCTCTTCACTTTACTCTCCTGAAGTGGCATTCCCAGCCCTGCCTTTGTCATTGGAGCCCTGCTGGCTTCCACTGCTACAGCACCTGCACCACAACAATGGAAGGAGCCTTAAAATAAGGCTGTGGAAGGTTCATTAAAACGACACTAGTCTTCCAGGATTTCATTGTCAAATGTGAGCACCAGTCCACATATATGCTCACTATATAGATGTATCTGTGTACACAAAGGTACCTATACACGTATAGATTAGGTTGTATATTCTGTTGCTCATCAGAACTCTTAAAATACTATTTAGTTGTGTTTTAAAGTTTTCCTTGGGAATCTGGATACAAATAAATGTAACTTCTGCAAACATGTCCCACCATCTCACTTTGGAGACCAAATCGGCGCTTCTTAGTCTCCCAAATAAGTCACATTAGAATTACATTTATAAACCTCCCTCTCATTAAAGCTTTTTCCCAAGTCTTTACTGCATTCTGGAAGAAGGCATTCACCTTCCAAAGCAAGTGGTCTTACAGACTCTTTCCTGGACCCACACCCTTTGTATTAATCCAGCTGCATCAACAAGAGTCTTGTCCAGCTGTGGACCGCAGTGTATGGCTCCTGAACGGTTCAATTTATGGCTGGTTGGTTTAATTTTGCACCCTCTACAGTTATGGGGATTATTCTGCTTTTCATTCCAATCATATAGCCATTTTTCACTTAGCTTTGTTATATCTTTAATTACGACCTTAGGTTGAGGTGGTATAATTTTACTTCGAGAGATATGCCAGAACTCAAGTACTGACATCTCCAGGTTTCATAGAAATTGCAGGGATCATAGGAACTTAACTTGGTAATTACCTCAATATTTCAAGTCAGACAATCACCATATAAAATAATTATGGGTTGTTGTTTTTCCAAATTCGCTTTGTGGGTTACTGTAGGTTACTGCAGGTTACAATATATGATGTTATATAGATACAGAAATAGAGATAAGAAGGTATAATATATCTAAACACAAGATCATTCAACCAGATGTATACGGAACGCCAAAAGACAAGGAGAGGCACCTCTATTAAGTGCATAAAAGAGCAAACACCACATTTCCAGCTAAGGAATGTTCAGATCAAGGAATCTTTTCCACCCTCACTTTAGCCACAGAAATTTCCTTCTCCATGGGACTTGCAAATATGCAAAGACTGGCACACATGGAAGTAAAAATTCCCTTTGTATGCTTCTTGCATGAAGCCTTCAATAACTGGCCCCTTTGTCACCCATATAATCTCTCTTTTTTCTACTAAAGAAGCACTCTTAGTCAGCATTTCATCATGTTCCTTGGCACAATTATGGAGATTTAAACTATAAACTACTACTTGCTAAGGTTTTCTTTCTTCAGTTTTAAAAAGGCAATTAGCAAAGACCAAAAGGGAAATTTTAATATATCATCATTTGATTGCATCTTGTGGGTTCCCCCACCCCCTCTTCAAAATGCCAATGCTTTTGTTATCTCTTGCATGTAAAGACGAAGAAAAAAAATTACTTGGCATGATTTCCATCATGTTGATTCTTCTGGGTTCTCAAATCTTATGATCCATGGAAAGTCTGGATTCATGCTTACTTCTACTCTTCATTAAGTCAGTTGTAGTTGAATTGCTGGTAGGGCAGGCTGCTGATACAGTAGGTGGGCATGCTGAATAAAATACATACCACAGCTGTACCTGCACTTGTCAGAGAGCCAACCTGCTTTACGCCAGTCTGTTCTCCACTGCTTCCTGGTCATAGCCCATCTGTTTCTGAATTCATAAAATGCTGAAGAACACAAATATCTAAACCTATTATGGGCAACATGCTTCAATTAAATTCTGATTGTGGAGCTGTGCTTAACAGACTAACATTGGTAATGCATCTCTTTCAAATTTGTCAATAAAATAGACACCCATCCATAGGTATTTCTGTGGAATTCAGAAGCGTTTCTACGTAGTGGCTTCTACATATGGTGCACCTGGCCAATATTCTTGCAGTTGCAAACAAAATCAAACCCCAAAATAACTGCCAAACCTGAGTATGGAAGGTTACTAAGACAGATTAGATAAAAACCCCACATAGAGGGAGAGGTTTCACAGTAGGAGCGTTTACAGGTGAAGTAAGCCAGGCAGCTATTAACCTGCAGTTTACCAATAGCTTAAAGGAGTGCTTTACTTTTCAATTGGATTCACTGATAGCATAGAATGATAGTGCACACAAAAACGATGAAACTAATAAAAGTTTACCATGTACATATAATTTTTGCACTGGGGGTGAAACACTCAACTTTACAAGGTCAGTTTCATAAAAACTAAGAATTAGAGGAACTCAGCAGGTTGTCAATAACTGATTTAATAGGAACAGACTTTAAACAGAAAAATAGGTGAGGGACATATCCCCAAGAAAATTGCTGAGGATATCTACAGTACCTTTGATTAAACTAGCTGTCCTCTGGATGTCATCATTGCTCTTTTTATATGCTGTTGGTTAAAGGTGTATTTATGTAGAAGATAACTGCAGTCCTAAGGACGCTGGCTTGGGTGCATCAGTTTTGGTAGCTCAGTGCATTTCTAATTAGAACTGAATACACAAGAGTGTGCTCCAGATCATTACTATTTATAATCTACAATGAACCATTTTCTATAATGTAACGCAAAAAACCCCACCCCCTGTGCACATTTCATTTGACGTGAATTCACATCTCTGCTTCAAGAAGCGCTTTATGCCTCTTCGCAAAAAATTTCCATCTTTCCATATGTGCAGCTGAGACATAGCTGCCAGTCAGCAATAGTGTTTGCAGGATTTGCAAAAATCTTTGCTTTAACATGGAACCAGTATTTAAAATTTCAAAATGAGATGCTTGGTTTCTCTAGGATGGGAATACTCCATTAGTGCTGATGTGCCAGAACAGAAAAGAAAAATTTGGAGTACACCTTCCTGGGGCAAGGTCGATCTTAAGAGCTTTGATAGAGAACACAGCCCAAAGTGGGGCACTGCAGATATGTACCATATTTCTACAAGACTTTTTACAAGATATTACAGTGAAATAGCCTAAGTAGAAGCAGATTCTAGGCTGAATCATTCTCCCAGCATGAAGCATAAGGTTGAATTCAAATCTTCTCAATACCTTTCAAGTCCAGCTGAATCCAAAGGCGAGGAGGGGCTGGCTGTCCTAGCGCAGTTGGGTCTGCTGGCAGGTGGTGCAAGATGAACTGGCCCCAGCTAGCTGGTAAAGGAGACTGTCACCTTTGCACTTCTTTTCCTGAGCTGTGCCAAACATTTCTCAGCTGCTGTCAGCATCCACCCTGAAACAGTGTCAGCTTTAGCAGCATGGGGACCACTCCAGAAGTCTTAGAAATACAAGTATGACGTCCTTCTCCCTTCTGCATGGCCATTGCACGCGAAGTGAGTTGTCAGAGAGCTACATTGCACCAAAATACTCCTACAGCTTTTACAGAGGAATTAAGGAGCTTCCAGACAGAGATGTTGCCCAAGTTGTACAAGCTAACGCTTAACATATTCCCTCCCAGCAATAAACATTCATCTCTCACTAAATTGACTAGGGTTGAATTTTTCTACAGTGATGTATTTGGAGCCCCTAAATATTGGCCACTGAATTGTTGTGTTGGAGGAGGCACTAACACTGCCCAGGCCATGTTTGGGAAGGATGACTGCTGGGTTTCTTTTTGAAAAAAGGTGTTTCTGTCTCTGCCTTCAGGAAAAGATCTCTATTGCCAGGTAAACAGCCCAAGTACTACAGGGCATACCTATGGGCTTGCTTAAACACTGCTCCACACTCAGTCTGCTGGGCTTTGTGTGTTTCCCAGCGAAAGCAAACCCGGGCTCCACCGTCTGCTTGCCACACCGGCAGGACATGGGCCAATGCTGATCTGAACATGATAGGGTTGCATTAGACCAGTACTGACAGGTTGAAGCTTTGAGGAAGGCTTATTGCTTTGGACATAACAATGTGATACTAGGGCTTTATGGCTTCTAGATCAGAGCTGGCCTCGGTTTCATCTGGGATGCAGAGAGACTCTGACCCTTGAGAAGCCTTATATGCCAAACAGGGCTGTGTAAATGTCTCGCTGGCTATCACAGAGCCAAAGCCCTTAGAGAATCTGTGCTTTAGCTTCACCATGTCATCTTTTTCTGACTACCCAATATTTTCAGCGGAGCTGTGCCAATTCATTTCTCAGTCAGTACACCATTTGGTAGTGAAGTATGAAGCAGCTTTATTAAAAGATGGTTTTTTGGATGTTCAGCCTATTGTTTTTAAGCATCCTCCAGAGATGCAAAAACATGGCTAGAAAAATAACTTTGATGTGCTGCCCCATTTCAACACTGGAGTTTTGCCTTGCATGTTAATGTGTATGTTTTCATGCCTCAGCTACACTAACTGTACTCCTTTCCTGTTTCTATTTATTTTGGAAGCAATATATGTTTACTAAATCAGTTGAAAAGTGTTAATGATCAGTTCACAGAATACTAATGTGGATTCAAATTACTTTCACATGAATCAAGACAAATTAAAAAACACTGTTTGACCATAATCTGCTTCAAACCCATGTCATAAGAATTCTAGTGCCTTGAAATAAAGATTCCTTTTTTTTTTTCATTTTGTTAGTATCTTATTAGATATTTAAATTGATCAAAAAGGTGTGGGGACAAGAACATGTAGATGATCTCTGCTTCACATAACAGAGAACAATTTCAAAAGCCCTCAGTGTGTGTGTGGCAAGGGGGGAGGGTACCCAAAACAATTGCACCACAAGCAATGTCTCTCACATGTGCCCAAAAAGGAGAAAGGCAATATGAAAGTGCAAGCAAGAATTTTGACATGGACACAGCCAGCCCTGACCTGTAGCATATTATTCAGCCTTGTGAAACCTGAAGACTGGTAACCTACACACTGGGTCAGAATGTTTCCAGCATAAATGCTTATTGCTCCCCAGAAAACTCATTGAAATTGAGGCGTACTCCAAAGTTGAACCCATTTCAGTGACACTTCAGCTTGATCCTGTCTTGATCTGAAACAAAGCTGTGTGTCAGAACTGCCTTTCAAGTATGTCTTATATTCTACAGATAGGAACTTCCAAACTACGAAATTCCTACAGGTTTTAGCAGAGTAGAGTAACCCAATTTAGCAACGTCCACTGGGGAAAGGTAGACAACTGTTTGGGAGCTGTGTGCTAGCTAGGAGCATATGCCATACCCACTGGCCATACCTACATACAGGTGACAAGGAACACACAACCTCTAGCAAACCAGGCTTCAGTAGTTCTGTTGCTCATACAAAGGCTTTTTCCCCGCCCTTCCATCTGTTAAAATCTGTCCTTTCCAAGCTCCCAGATGTTTTAAGTTAACCTCTTAGTGCCTTATCATGTAGGAATACATATATGCTACACTAGCAAAACACTTCTTACGTGGATGCGTCATGGTAATACATGTGGTGACTTTGCTGGCCGAGTCAAACCAGCATCACTGAGCAAATAAATATTGAAGGGTAAAAGCAGTTTTGCTAGGAAAATTGAGTCTATAACCAGGGTGCTCACTAGATCTCAGTGCAGTGAAGCTGCGCAGGCAGAGCAGCCTGCAGCGCAGACCAGTATCAGGCACAATGTTCTATGCTTTCTCCTTTCTCCCAGTAAAAAGCAGATAGCTTAAAGTAATAATGCAAATCATTATATCTGCCCTGTAAGCTGACCCATAAGGAGCTAGTGGACACTGAGAACGTACTTCTTTGTTCTCCTTTTCCTTACCCATGAAGAAATAAGAGTGCACACAACATTTCCTTAGTGTAGCTGTCCTGAATTGTGGTTTCAGAACGTAAGGCAGAATATAAGACTATGTTTGCCTCCTCCACTGACATTTTGCAGAGACCAGGTAGAACACTCAGCTGTTGCCTTACTCTTTTATTTTTCTAAATTAAAAAAAAAAAATCTATTGTGGATATTTTATGCATGACAATTAAGACTCATCTAGGAAACTATCAGAAGGAATAGGCTCTCCAACCTACTCTATTTCATTCAAGACAATTTTATCTAACCAATTTTTAACAAATTTAAAACATTGCCCATATCTACTCTAGCTATAAGGCACTGGTAATCAAGTCAAGCACCATTGACTATGAGAATAGTGAACTGTAGAAAATGACTTCTCAGCATTATGTAGTGTCACAGCACAATTTAAATAACACGTTCATTATTCAAGGTCTCATAATTCGTACATATAGAAATAGATACAGGGAGCAGAAAGAGGCTTACAAGCTTTCAACAGTTAAATAAATACACGACCGGTATCACTAGAAGTGTAAGGCACATTCCCTAAATATCTGATAGATTGTTGGAAAGTCCTTCCAAAATTAAATCCAATAATACAAAGTGCTAATTTAGGATGAGAGCTGCATATACATATGCCTATGACATATGTAATATAGTAGACTATTACATATTGACGTTGCTCTTATATGAATGAAGATTTGAGTGAAACTGTGCTTTCTGGGTAGAAATCTCAGACATTATTATTATGATGATGTACAAAAAGGCTCTTAAAATTGTGATTACAGAAATCTTAATATTAAACTCATGCTCTTTTCTATCATTTTAGTGGATGCCAGTATTTGTTTCTGTGTAAGGTTGAATTTCTTGCAGAGGTGGTTGTCTTCATTTCATATACATTTACGAGATTTCAATGTGAAATTGTTACAATCACATTCTATCTGACACTTCTGGTATGAGCATAGTTGAAGAAGGGTATTCTACAGTTCTTTACAGTACTCAAACCCATGCTCATATAATTTCCTGTAACTCACTAATTTCATAGTATACTTTGTTGAATGTGAGTTATGAAATAAAAATATGGCATGGCTGTTTATATTTAGACAAAATGTGTAGATAAAATAACCTGAGCTGTTTATAAGTAATTTAAAAGGAAATTTACCAGTTTAACATTTGCTTGTGTATTTTGTAAAAGGCTGATAAGTTTGGCAAAGAAATCCCACAAAGTCCTACAGCCTGGGGATCCCACAGTCAGGAGAGCAAGATTACAGACACACTGTGGAAAACACTTTCCCTACAGGGCACCAACAATCTTTGTACTTGAGTGCTGGTGTAAACTGGCTTTACTGAGGTCAGCCAAATTCCACGAAGGTGCAGTGGATTTGGCTTCATGTTATCTGGCTATTACAGAAGATCATGGGGCCACATAATTCATTTAGTTATCATACCCTATGTTCCTACACCGCCTCTGCTGTTTGTGTTCCTCTTCTGGAGAGCTCGATATGTGCATGAACACATCCCTGTAGGTCAGACCAATGTCCATCCTTGCCCCATATCCTATCTTTGGGCTATTAGCAAGAGATTCTTAGAGGACAAGAATAAGAAACAGCACAAATCAGAAATCCCTGTGCATACTCTCAGCTTCCAGCAATCAGCTGCTTAGAGGACTTTCTGAACTGGAGCTTGCCACAGTGCCATCATGTTAATAGTCCCCCATGGACCTATCGTCAGTAATATATCTTATTTTTTTGAACTTGTAACATCCTGTGGAATGAGTTCCACAAATAATTATGCCCTGCATGACAAAAGTTTGCTTTAAATTCCCTGTGCACTTAAAAGATTGGAAGCCCCTTAGGTCCTGTGTTGTCAGAAACAATGCATTAGTCACTCCCTAATCACTTTCTCCATGACACTCATTATTGTGCACATCTCCGTCTTTTCCCCCTTAGTGGATCCTTTGAAGGATCTGGATTATTTACTCTCTCCCTGTTGTCTTTCCCTGTACCTTTCCTACTTCTAACCCAGCAACCAAACAAGATTCAAGATGAAGGCGCGTTAGAAGTGTGTATGGCATGGATTTTAACAGTCTGATTTGGCTGGTCTTTCTTGTGACTAAATTGTACTTAGCAAGCTTGGCCACCACCAGGACAAAAACCAAAGTAACAGTTAAAATAGTATTGGATAACAAATGATATAATAATAAACAGATGAGTTTCTCAAGGAACAACGTGAAACACAAAATTAAACAGGTGAAATAAAAATAATTTCCCAAAGTAAAGTCAGTTCTTTTCCCTAACATCTACTGAAAGCTTCTTTGCTCTGGAAGGAAATTCTTGAAAAAGTTTATCACTTCAGGCGAATGAAAAATAAAGGGAAATGCAGAGCTGACTCTCGAGGTCTCTGCGATACAGCAGACAATTGCATCTGCTCTGCTATTGACCCCTTGAACAGGGTTTCAGAAAATCCATGCATTTAAGGAACACTACATGACAGCTTATTACTTGCTAGAACTGTCACTTATCTCTGTCTGCAAGTGACTCAGCTGAACAAATATCGTCTCATACATTAGCATGTTTCTGTTAGCAACAAGACTGGTTTTCTTATGCATAGTCAGCACAACACTTTTTTGGTCTTATGTAGGCAAAAATGTACGGTATATTTAGGCTGAAGAACTCAGTATTTTAATAAGACTCTTCTAGTCGTAGCTACACCTCCGGACACTCTCAAAGCACCTCTATCAGGAGCTGGGCTCCTCAGCAGTGCTTGCTTTATGCTGGCAAACTCTTGCCGTTGCTCCCTAATTCACAGTAGAATTGAGGCACCTATTCACTAGGACAAAGCATGTTTGCAGTCACAGTCGGCTAACGAGAGGCAAAATCCTAGCAAAGATTTGATAGTCTGCAACTGATTCAGTCCCTTCACAGGCTGAGTTTCATGCAGCCTACATGACCATTACAAACTGCCTTGTCCTCATTATGGTTTTCTCTTAACGTACCTTTTTTTTCCCTAGTGAAACAAAACTTTCTCTTTCAAAAAATGGCTTTATACAGCAGCCAGTAACCAATTTAACAGCCAGTAATTGAGGCTACTTCACTGGGATCTGGAATTGCCTTCTTCAAACAACCCTTAAGAATTAGTACCCTTAATGACCTGTAGTGTTAAGCAGCCAGGTTCTTGCCTGGCGCACTGGTCCTGTGCGGGTGACAGAGATCCAGATAAGCTGCCAATAATTATGCAAGAACATACTCCCAGCTATCATGCCCAGCAAAACTGAAAGCATTGCCATTTTCTTTGATCTTTTAAGTCAGTGGATATTTGGATATTCTTCGAGGAAATACTAATATGCCAAGTCTCCTCTGTTATCATTAAGAAAACATTAAACAGGTTGGGCAGGCACCTCTTGTTTTGCTGGTTTTACTAATCTAAAAGTTCGTCTGTCAATTGACAGGTAGCTGTTGCAAATTCCATGAAATGCGTGTGTGAAAATAACTTTTTTCCCTGTGCTTCTGAATAGAGATGGAAAAATGGCATATGCTATTACTTACTAAGTGTTTAAAATTTCTTCTCAAGTAATAAAGAACTTGCATCTAACCCCAGTGAATGTCCAACCCCACTGCAGATGCAAACCCCAAGCACTGCCATTTCCTAAAGGCAAACCCTCCTCTGCCACAGCTGCAAATCTGGCTGGGATTCCAGTGCCCTCCTGCCACCAGGGCTACCTCCAATTCGTGTTATGGGTCCAGGCTCAGAAGAACAGCTCTATCTACAGAAAGCAACCAGTCAGAGCCATCTGACTCTCCTCGAAAATCAGGCGTAATTGTTTTTGCAACAGAGTGATGCTCATTCAACAGACGATACCTCAGGCCAGCAGGAAGACACTAATGTATAGCACTAATGCAAGACTAGCAAACCAGATCAGCAAGCCAACACTTCTACAGGATCCATTCACACAGTACAGCTATAGGAGAAGACAAAGGCTGTGCAAACCAGTCTTGGTGGCTTGTGGAATGGGAGATACAATGATGCAAAGAACGAGGAGAAAAAGATTCCAGTAACCATCTAAATGTAGGTGAGCTGGGATAGGGTTTAAACACAATCTCCACAGCAGACGGTGTGAAAAGGTGGGGAAAGCAGCTTTTCACCTAGACAAAATGAAGGAGCTGCAGACAGAAAGAAATTCACAAAGTGTGGAAGAAACATTTGGAAGATCTACTTTTGAAGAACTGTGGCTAAGACAACACTTTGGAGCAGCTACCATAGGTTGTGATTAAAAAAAAAAAAAAGTTGACAAATGAGAGAATAACGCCTAGTCAGAATACAGGAAGCTTTTTTTTTTTTTAAGTAAGCCTGACATTTTTTTTATTTGTAAAAAAATTTAGTTGTCAAAACTAATTGCATTTGCATTTTGAATATGTTTTTTTTGAAAGTTTTTGCATTACATTCTGCTAAAAACCAGCACTACTAAAAATGTATAACATAGTAAAACATTAAAAATTGTCAAAAGCAGTGGTATTGGTTATCATATCTGAATGTAAGTGCGTCTAGTAGTATTCCCAGTGTTCCTATCACTTTATAAAATGGCTTTTGACTACATTCAGAACAGGAATTGATGGAAATCTATTTAACTGTCCAGGAGAGAAAATAGTTCAAATATTTTTAATTGGCTAATTTAAAGCTACACAAAGAAAAAAACAAAAGGTCAGATAACCATTGGAGAGAAAAGGACTGGTCAGTTATAATGTGCTGTTTGAAATAGCTTATAAAATGAAGTAATATTTTAAAAAAGGTTTTAATAGAGGCAGACACAAAGTCAGATATGTCAAAAGAGAGAATGTAGGTCACACTAACAACACAGAATGCCATATCCTGAAATGCAGTGACACTGAAAAGGACTTCAGAAAATCAATTTACCATGAATTCCCTATGCAATCTATGTGCTAAGGTTAACGCAATACTTGCATGATTATGCAGGAGACCATGATATTACAGGTAGGTATCACTGATGGGACCAGCATTGCTATGTCCAGTCCTGGTACCCAATTTTCAAATAATGATGGTTCTGGAATATTGCAAGGGAATCAAGAACAAGTCACTAAATTATTTGAAATTGAGGCAGCCTTACCTGTGTGTAACAAACTGCAGCTAATCACCCTGCGAAAGGCAGAGATAACTCATCACAGAGCCAGGGAAGTAGTGGGAAGGGATGGTTCTGACAGTAGTGGATTTTCGACTAAGGAGCAAAGCCACAGAAGTAATTAAAGATAAAGAAATAGATGGGAGATAAGTGCAGGTTGGGAAAAAAAAATCTCTGCTTTTAACGAGTACACTAAGTATTAGGTTCAAATTAACTGTGTGAAAGCAGTGGATGTAATAAGGGGATGTCTTTTTTTTAGTCAGAATAAGTGCCTTTACAAAACATACACTGCAGCTCATCTGGGACCAAGGGGCTGAAATCACATGGCTGGCATGATGTAAGAAATAATGCTGGATGTTCTTAATAACCGTAACGCCTCAAAAATCATAACACGTTCACTAGTGTATGGACATTGACATAAAGAGGAAGCAGAAGTTAAGGAGAAATAAATGTTTACATGGTAAGCTGTTTACCATTCAGCTTTCAAAGCAGAAGAATCCACATCAGCTGAAATCGACACAAAAATACACTTGCTACTGCCTTACAAAACACAGAACAGAAATTAGGTCCATGAAAAAATTTCACAAGCAAGCAGTATAAAATAAGTAGTATTTTCATACATGCACAGAGAGGTACAGACCCAAGGAGCAGGAGAACTGAAGAAGGATCAGATTAACATTTAAGGACAATGTGTTCAAAGACCCCAATCATTTTAGTTACACCTGTATTCAAAATAGGATTTTAGGATGTCATTTCAGCACATCTATTCTCCCATGTAGGAAAAATAAATCAATATTTAAGACTGTTTTCGAGGTAGAAAGTGCTGCAACATTTGCATTTGGGAGCAACAGATCTCCAGAACTGGTTTGTGTATATGCAAATATTTTCAAGTAAGTGTCGGAGGAACTAATTAAAAACCCCTATACCCTTGCTCATTACCATCAGCTGCTGGAGAGCTGGAAGCTGCTATCTGTGTACGAGCTTTAAAAAACATGTTGAGCTAGTCTTGAAAATTGCAGCCTTCTAGACTTGACCGTAAGCAAAACAAAACTCTTAAAACAAAAATAAAGTATGAAAACACCCAGATTGCCATTATATTAAAAAAAAGATAAAATAGTGCAAAAAAGTTTTAAAAGAAAATTGCCTCAAGTACAAGTATATCTGATTAATCTACTGCTCTTTCTAAAAACAGCTGATAGCCTTCATCACAAAAAGCGACAAAGGGAACAAAACCAACTTGGGAAGTAAAAATCACCAAAGAAGAGGAAGAAGAAAAGGCTTTCAATTGCTTTGACAATAGGGTGACTCAAAGAACTGTGTTAGGTACAGCACTGCTTAATATGTTAGCAAACAGGAGCAGGGGCTTCAAAATCCAGCCGATAACACGGGAATTTGATACAATTATTGTCCAATATTATGAGAATATTATGAACCACTTCAGAAGGACCTAATAAACTAACTAAATGGGCAGAGAGATGGCAAATGAAGGTCACTGAAGAGAGACACATGGGAATGCGTATTAGAAAGAATTACTCCCATGCATCTGTGCTAAAAAGGCCTGCACTGACACCGCCTTCGAGCACACACAAAACCGTATTTGTGGGTAGTGCTATTGACATTGCTGGAAGAGCTTCAGAAGGGGAACGAAAAGCTTGTCTCAATCAGGACCTACACTGAATTTGTGACTGTTGTGGGGGGAGGTGGAACAGAGTAAAACTGTGGGCAGCTGGCCGAAAATCTGTCCGTGTGCAAGAACAGGCAAAGAAATAAAGCAAAACAAAACGTGTTCCTTCTGCTCCACCATAAACAACTCGACCACGAAAAGAAAGACTAGGTACAGACTAAACTAGGAAACAGTGAGGCCATTAAATTTCATTTTGCAAAGGGGTGATTTGGCCTTTCTGCTCAGCATAGCCCAAGGAATTGCAGAAATGAAATGGGTCCCAGAAGAGGCCATAGAAATGATTAGCTTGCTGAGGAGAGAGCAGAGGGAAGCTCACCCCTGGTGACACATTCGTCCGCTCCCCGCAAGAGCCGAGCTGGCATCAGGCGACTCTGGTAAGAAGCGATAGCAAATTACCCCAGGGAGGGTTGGTGGAGAACCATGGAGTCCTGTTTCCCCGCAGCGGCTCCCAGTCCCTGCAAAGAGGGAGGCTGGGAGCCCTCCTGACCCCAGAACCAGCATCAGAGCCTCACTTCGGGGACCACAGCTCAGAAGGCCTGGCTGGCACAGGCACCTCCATCCCCTCACGCGAGAAAGACCTGCCGGCACAAGAGATTTTGAAGCCTTCTTCAGGATAAAGGCCAAATGCCCTAAGCGCTCCAGTAAATGTAGCTGAGCTTCAGAGATGCTGGGATAATACCAGCTTCGTTTATGTGAAAACAGGGGCTTTGTGCAACTTGGATGTCTGACTACGTAGCAAGTTTTAAGATTAAACAAAAAAGGTCTGTCTTCATAATGGAAAAACTCAACATTTTATTGTAAGTTTGTGAGGATATTAGTGACAAAACACAAATTGCTCAGTATTTTCTGGTATAACAAGCAGACACAGAACAGATTAAGAAAATATCTGGGTAGTTTTACATGATGCTTTTATGTATTGTGCACTGAGCTTGCCTAAGAGCTAAACAGCATTTGATTTGTGCCTAACAATAAATAGAAAAAAAAAAAGGATTGCCAATTAAGAATGTGGGGCATCTATTTTTAACAAAGTGTTTTTAAAGTTTTGGCTAACTACGAGAGACAGGCAGTGCCATCTGTTGGGGAAACGTGGCTGGTTCAGCAGTGCTTCCCTGCGCTGGAACAAAAGCCCAGTTAGACCCAGGATGTGACAAGCTGGGTCTGGTGCAGGATAAACTGGTGCTGGTGAATAGGATGGAGCGGTAAACTGGTCTAGGTGGATTCGGCACCGAACCGTGCTGACCAGTGTCTGTTTGATGTATTTAAAAGCTTTGCGTCCTCTCCCAGCAGCAGGTTCAGCTCGGTGGAGACCAGACACAGGACGAGAAGGGCCAGAGAAACCACCGTGGGGTAAATCCACGGGAATTTGACCATGGCAGCAGAGACAGAGGTTTTTTCTTCCTTGCTGATTCATGAGTCAGCACTTCTGAAGTCAAGACTTGACAATTAAATTGAACCGAGCAGCAGTCCCGAGTGGGAGGAAGATAAATCCGAGCTCCTCCACAAAGGGATAAGCTGGCAAGTTTAGGTGGTTTGTCAATATTTGTGGCTTGGGTAATTTTTACTCAGCATTTGCAGACTGCCAGTGATTTCGCTTTAAGCATGCAGCAGGGGAATGATTGTAGCCAACTGCAGGTTTTGATAGTTGCACTGAATTCAAAAGCCAATGTATTTAACATTTAAATACACTGCATGCACCTTATGAATTATTTACTTCCACCAACCTTTCTGGAGATGTATGGATATTCTCACACCCACACATGCATAGCAGCACAAACACACCTATGCATATCAGCTGAGTCTTTTAGTTAATCACGCTTTTCTGTAGCTATTTAGCATGTTACTATTTTCATTTACAGGTCAGGGTAGGGCAGCAGATATCAAATATGGACATTTTTTTGCCCAGTGAGGGACTGACACATCGGTTAGAATCATGTTGATGGTTATTCAACAGAACTGCAGTAGCCGCTATTTTTGCTCCATTCCCACAGCAGCAATAAAACAGTAGCACAAAACAGAAAGTGACACACCAGATACATTGAACAGCAGCTGCCCTTAAAATCCAGGCAGCCCCCATGGACTGATTTGCCATTCGCAAACAGCTACCTTTTTTTTTTTTTGTACTAAAGGGGTGTAATTAAAGAAGGGGTGGGGGGAAATGGAATCATACCAGTAGGAAGAGCGATGAGTAAACATTGAGACCAGTAATACATTTCCTCAGTTGAATAATCATGCTTTGAGAGTTGTGTGGAGAGGAACGCATCAGTAAGGTGCTTTCTTTAAGCAAAGATAAGCAGGAATAGCAGGTGGACAGTCCCGTGCTTTGCTGTCCAGTCCTCAACTGATTGGAAAAAAAAATTTGTACTTTAGTCGATACCAAAACAAGCAGTTCTGTATAAAAGTCACGTAAATGGTGAAAGTATACATCAAATGTGCCGTTGGGCAGGATTAACGTGCAGACAAGCTTTCGAAAAAGAATCTTTTTTCTTTAACAGATAAATGTATTTTGAACTAAGCCAGGAAGACTTAATTTTTATGGTGTTCCATGCTGCCCTAAGTATTGCACATCACAAGATACTAAATGAAAAAGCACTTCTCTGGTGCCAAAGGGGAGAGGGACTTGAAAGAACCACTCACAGAAGTACCATTTCACTTGTAAGAAATGCGCTCTGATTTTTTTTTTCTCCGGCTGAACTCTAAGTGTGCAAATTCCAAGCAAACAGAGTATTAATCTTTGATGAAGGAAACTTAAAATTGTATAGACTTGGATTGCAATCATAATGATATTGTATAAAAATGCCAGGGCTCCTTTCAGAATAAACGCACTTAAAGTATTCTATGGAACAATATTCTGTGGGGAGACTGAACTAAACAGTACTTTCAAACTCAAGACGATGTACAGGCCAAGCAGAACTGGAATTGGAGCTAAAAATATTCAATGACCCTATCAGTGGATAGATTGTGATAGTAGTCTGTTTTTTCATAACATATGTTCACAGATATGTCGCCATCATCTGTTGTCAGACTAGTGGTAAATAAAGGCTTGAAAATTTTCCTAGATTTTTCACATCTCTGCTTGTTCCAGCAGTAACATTGCCTGCTTGCCTTTTATTCACCATGTCTGGCATGTTCCAGTAATTCTCAGTCATGGTAAGATCTTCTGCCCTCAATATTTGTTTGCTTTTTTAAAAACGGATGTACAATTTCTCTTCTCATTTTTCCTATTATCTGTAACACATTTATTTCTTCCGATTTACAGAGGACAGGAATCCCTTTCTATATCCTGCACACACCCTCAACAGTTTAAGACTCAAGTCACTCTTTTGTTTAATATCAACAAACAAACCAGCCATCTTTGATACTGGATAAGGATGTGACTTTCAGCATAGCAAAGCTCAGCTAAAAGGCCTGTCCTCAGTACTTCTAGCTTGAGGATCTGCAAACACTTCCCAGCTCCTGTGACTGTTCTGTCTGCATGTCAGGATGAATCCTAAGTCTTAATCATTTCTCATATTCTGATTTTTCACTGGGAGGAGGCCAAGGTGTACAGGTTACGAACATGCCACAGAACGCTGTAATAGGTCTGGATGATCTGACCAATAACACACTGGGACTACGGGGTGCAGCCACAGAGTGCAATACGGATTTTTGCAATTTTCAGCACTGAAATGTTTTGATTGTTGCCCCTAAACTCAGGAATTCACAGTACAGAGAATTAATTTCCAAAGTCTGGGAGCAAGCCAGTATTAACTAGCATTAGTGGCTGGTACCCATGGCTAGAATTCCTTCATCACACCAAATAAGTCACAGTTCTGCTCAAAAATTCATTATTCTATCTAGTCAGGCCCCGATCAGCAAGTAAGTTAAATATGTGCAGAGCTTCACATCTCAGAATTGTATTTTAAAAAGTGTATTGCCAATGCTGACAATAGGTCAAACCCATTCACTGCTAGCTAAATCCCGTTTATCTTAGTGATGTTACACCAAACATGTAGATTTTAAGGTTATGAGATAGTTTCCCTGATGCTGGTGGGAATTTTAACCTTAGTCAAGGAAGTGTCTGGGCCTGAAGATGCCAATAATCACTAGCAGGTGATGAGTGTCTGTGCTGAATGATCCCATTTAAAATCCTGCCAGGCATCTATTTGCCTCTTCAGCTCCTTAGTTACTTTTGTGTATCTGGCCTTTGTTATTTGGAGAGTCTTTGGTTTATTCTTCTTTCTATAGTCTTTTGTCTTTGAAGGATTGATTTATTGCTATCTGATATGAGCTACATAATCCAGAAAAACTGCCTTGTCTCAACAGTTTATAGTTCTGCTCAAGATTTATGTTTTATCCATCCTTCCAAGGAAAGTACTTGCTTTTTCTTCGTTACGATTTTAGATGCTTGCTTATTCAGAAATAAAATCCTCTTTTAGGAAAGGAAATTAACCTAAAATCTGAATGAGTTTAAACTTTGAGGTCGCTTAATTTAGGATGTGCACCTTATAACAAAAACATACGCGTTCCCTGCCATCCATGTTCCCCTGTGCATTTTTTCTAATGCACTTGGATTGTTCCTACCTCTGCCCCCCAGCTCTTCATCAGAACTTCCTCACCTACTGTCTAGACTTCTTTGCTTTTTGTTGTTTCACCTTGTTTAAAACACTGTGGCCAACACAGTTTTGATTGGTCTAACCCTGCCATTCACTCCCTCCTAAATCTTTGCAATTCTTTTTCTTCCATTTCCAGGGATGAACATTCTACTTTCAGCCAATGCACAATTGTCTCCTTGACTGCTTAATCTCTTACCTGTTCTTCTTATGTAGAAGTTCTGGTCTCAGCTGCTGGATCTGGAAATATTTTACTTTGGAAGACAGTCATATTAGCACTTCAGGAATCCAAAAATAATATTCGACATCCTTCGCTCCATGGATACACCCATAAGCAAACACAAAGGCAGCCAAACATGCAGATCTCATGCCAATAAAACTCACATTTAAAGTGAGAATGTTGTGGAAATTAAAAGCCTCTGAAAAACCAGGTGACCTCTATATGGACCCCTTGACTCACTTAAATAGCTACACTTCTCTTGCCTCAGCTACTTTTCTTCAGAGGTGTCAGTTCTGCAGCCTCTATGTACTTCAGCAGAAAGCACAGATGTTTGATGTCTTCTAATGGTCAAACTGTTAAGTTTGATGCCATTGACCTCTGCAGCAGTGCTTACTGTGCACAAAATATGATAATATTAAACATTTTAAAGAGGCGTTTTTTTATGTTTCATTTCAAATCAAGTAATTCTGATTAAGTTCAATTCCTATCACAGTTTGCATCTAAACCTTTTTAAGGTTTCTAATAAGCCTCTACAACTAAAAGAAGAGCAATGACTAACAACCAACTGTGCAAGAAAATATTTTTAACCCCAGAACATAATCAAGGGTGGCCAGGTAGGCTTTGCTGCTCTCAACTAAGCTACATATGGGATTTCTGGTGTGATTGTCCACATTTGTGACGACTGTCAATCCAGCATCTGCTTTTACCATATTGGACTGTGAATATTTCAAATCAACAACCGAAATCCAGATGTGTTTGTGTCATGAGCTCTATGCACTCTACTTGAAATGATTTGTCTTTAAAAAGCAGAATTAAGGATGCACTCACGCTTGCAGCGGTATCCTGAAATGTTCCTCATGCACAGCAGAGCTTTCGTGGGAGAATCCAGCCACCTGGGTCCAAATTTCCTAACACTCTGGGCAAGAGGCGTGTGCAGACAGGACTCCGTTCCTTCTCAGTGAGGCAGCTGG
>WEIS01025885.1:301-13300 GCA_013389965.1 Todus mexicanus | reverse complement strand
TTCTAATAAATAAGTCTCTCTCCCTTTTTCTCTTTCCCTTTGCTAAGGGAGAAGGGTTAACGGAGAGCAATCTATCATCCATCTAGTGACTGGTCCAGCCTCTAAACTCTGTCACATGGTCACCCCAGAGAAGTGATGGCAGCCTGACCACATTTCCCGAGTGTTTGCTGAAACAGCAAGAAAGTAACTGTCCTCTTCTGGTGTGCTCTGAGAGGCCAGTCTGCCTCAGGGAACAGGTCCCTCTGGTCATGTTTGAATGAATCATAGAATCATGGAATCACTAAGGTTGGAAAAGACCTCGAAGATCATCAAGTCCAACCTTCAACCCAACACCTCCATGACCACTTGAACAGCTGCGGTACATAGGTGCAAGACTTGCTAGGTCAAGGCTCAGGGAGACTTAACTATGGAACAGTAAAACAGCACACAGAGCTGCATTTTAAGACTGGTTGTTCTTTCTGTCTTAAGTTGCAAATGAAAATGTAGATGTTATGTTGCTTGGGAAGATGCTTGTTCTTCACGTGTCAGTGAGCTGACTGTACTTCTAGAAAGATCTTCTCAGCTTTATGAATGCATAATGAGAACAAAAAGAAAAGGCACACTTTAAAGACTTTTCTGCCTGTAAAATGCATGTGATGAATGCAAGTAAAACACAACTGAAGGGGAAACATTTCCCTATGAAAAATCTTGCATCAAAAGCGAATATAGGTCGTTCCACTGGAAGAGGGGAATGAATGTGTTAGTCACAGACATCCTTTGTGAAATAATAGGCTTTATTGCTTTCTGGTTTATTCCAGGTAAGACCTTGCATCTGGAGAGAGAACTGACCTGGGCTCAGGCAGCCACATCAACCAATGCCCCTTCAGCTTAAGAAATAGATTGTCACATTGGATTTACCCTCCTGTCCCAACATAACCTGCTCTTTCCCTGGAAGCTCGTGCTGGTTGACAGACTTCAGGATTACTGGCATAACTCACTCGGCCACAATTTCTTGCCTGCAGCTCATTTAGTGGCACACAAGAGTCTGGCATTTGTGTCAAGTGAGATAAACACTAGTTTAAATGATGTGAAATTACAGGTACTGCTCAGTCCTGCAATTCATAAGCTGAGCTGAATAATTTCACTGCCTTTTGTTGAGAATAGAGACCAAAAGGAGACAAGAGGTAATTGTGGTGTCATCTACTGCAGCAGTGTTGCACAGGACTTTACCCTAATTTAAACCACACCGATCTGAGGGACAGTGTTGTCTTTGATTTGCTGAAGTGGATGAACATGGAAAGCTTCTCAGAGCTTCCTACAAATCTCTGCTTCATGTGGATGGTGTCCTTGAGACAGCACCTTCCTTTTCCCATGACATACCATTCAGTTCAAAAACACTCCAAACAAAAACAGCAAAGCTCCCCTCCCAAAACAAATGCCTCTCCCCTCATTGAATGGTCTTTTGAAAGGGCAAAGTCTTCAAATAAAGAGGAAGGACATTCTCCTTTCCACCTCCTTCAGCACACAGCATGGGCCAAGACAACATGTGCAAAGAGAGCTGCTGCGCCCCTGCTGCATTTGCTGCACGAGCCAGGGGATGTGGAGTTTCAGTGTGGCCACACATTGAACTCTGTACATAAAAATAAATACCGAACAGCTGCTTTTTCAGGCAGCATTATTCACCCTGCACAGAAAAAGAGGCAGGGACCCAGAGAAGACATAGTCTGTGGTTTTGGCAGGAAAGCACAGAGAATGCTGCAGGTGTGGAAGGAGAGAAATTGCAGGTCCTGGTAGCACCTTCTGGCTTTTCCTTACTTCAGGTGCCTGTCTTGTACCTTTAAAATGCTCTTGAATGTGAAACGTGGTTGAATCTGAAAAAAAAGAAGTTATCTCTGGTGTGTCTTTGTCACTGCTAAAATAGAGCACAGCAGTGATAAAAGCCTCGATTTCATCACTCTGCCATTTCACGTCAGTGTGCCACATTTTTCTTTCCAAGCTGTGCTACTTTGCTGTCTTCCCAGAGCTTGTGCTAATTTCCAGATCTTATCCTATTGCACAGATCTCTGACTTAATCCTGTCCTTACCTGCTCAATACTAGCAGCCATAAAAGACTGACCAGGGCTTTAAGAGCCTCGTTCCTCTGTGCACAAGCATTGCACAGAACTGTTTACCCATCACTTTACAAACTGTGGACCAGAGTGCACTGGTGCCTCTCAGGAAAACTGAAGCAAAGAGCAAAATAAACTAGGGATGGGGAAAACATCAATCTACCCTTTCCCCCTCCCACTTTACCTTCTGCCAGTATCAGGAAGGAAATGGGCCAAAGCTTGATGCTTTTGATGTGAATGAGGCACTTTGATATTGCCAGAGAGGGAGCCGATCTGACAAGCTCCACTATTCTTAATTCTGGCAAACAATGAAGCAGTATGTTATCGACCCCTGCCTCAGGCGAGGCCAGCTTAGATCAAGCGGGAAACCAAATGTTGATGTTTCAGAGATTTCTTAGCTCTGAGGTACTCTAACACACTGAAATATTTGTGGCATAGAAATGAGATTCAATGCACTTGCTATTTTCTCACAGTGTTTGAACACCCACGAGGGGTTCCCATGAATGCCTGCCTGGAAGCAGGCAGGGGGTTGCTGATACCATAATTATCTTGAAATGACTGCATTGCTTTTTTATTGGATTAGCATTAAAACCCAAATATGAGCTTTCTGTGGGATGTTTCAGGGTAATTAGATGTTAGAAGACATGTAAATGTATATATGCCAGGGCAGAAGCTAACTGAATCTGTAGCTTATGAGCAGTCAACAGTGTCGACTTGTCACCTCTGGAATACGTAGAGTCACTGAGCAAGTCCTAAAGTCCTAAACTGAAGTTGGGTTTGCCAGTGAGCACAGGTCACTTAGGACAGGGGCTGAACAAAGGATTAATAGGAGTCTGACAAAAAGTCACGTTTGAAAATATATTTAGTCTGTCAGATTTCCTGAGTGGTAGCTATTGCTTCATTCAAGCTGAATGATAGCATTCAGTGTGCGTACTTACTCATCCTGACAACTAACAAGATAAACACGTCAGCATGTGATTTGCTAAATATTTTCCCATAGAATCCAGGCAGGAGTTGCCAATGGAGCTGGCTTTCAGGCGGAGGGACCATCAAGTCTGCACACACGTGCCACTCACATCCACCCTGCCAGGGACCTTCTCCACCACATCAGCCAAAACTTAGGTTCAGTGATGCTCTTCAGCTCTGTCCACTATGACACTCTCTCCTGACCCTTTAGTAAACTCAAAATATCCCGGTTTTGTGGCACAGGATAATTGCAAGGGGAAGATCTGATTTTGATCTATGCAAGTTCAATAGATGTAAAGGAGATGGGCGGCATTCATCAGGCCTTGGCAGTAGTGGATGCAAAGGGTAGCACTGGCAGGCCTCAAATTGGCTTTACCTTTCACTGCAGACTAATTCTTCCTGGAAACAGAGCTCGTGACCTTTATAACAGTGAGTTTTATTTACAGATTGGGAAATGGCAGGGTGTCCTTTAAGATGAAAGGAATCAAAACACAAGGGAAAAAGAAAGATTTTGCAGAAGCAAAAGATCTGACCGGAGAAGTGTTTAGAGAAGTCTGTATAAACAGACCTGTTAGGCTGATATCTCACATTTTAGTCACAGGTTTCTGGAGCCTTTAACTAGATAATGAAGGGATTTTTAGGCTTTGGACTTCCTGGTGCATCAGCCTTTTAATAACACCGCACCTATTTCCTCATGTGTTTGCAGCTGACTCCAGTGTCATTTTCCTCCGCCTTTATTGTTTTACATTCCCTCGCTGTCATTTTACCAGTCACCAGCAGGCAAGAGCCACTGCTTTAACATTTTTTGCCTTAAAGATGCTCAAAAGCATTTTGCAGCCTACTGGCCTCATACAGGTGTCTATTCCTACCTATGAAAGAAGATTAATTGCTATGTTGCTAATAGCAGTCCCTGGGTGATGGGTAGGGATCATGTCACAGCACAGAAATGAATCCAGGTTTGGCAAGAGGCAAGTGACTGTTGCAGGCATCAAGCAAAGATGTCCTCTGCTAGGCCCAGCCCTGCTGCCTGGTGCATGGTGTGGAGCAGAGAGCAGCCCATGCCAGGCAGCTGGCCAGGACCTCAATAGCCTAGCACATAGCCAGAAGTCCCTCTGGTAGCCCAAAGTGGGATTCTGGACTCCAGGATGGGCACCGCCATGCTTCAGTTCCTTGCAAAACCCAGAGGGAAGGGACCATTTCCCTCTCTGAGCCAGGTTAGGGGATACTCAGGAGAGCAGGACCATGGGACCTTCTGGTGGCTATTAGTTCCTGTGCTTGGCTGGATGCTACTCTCCCAGGGCTGGTGTGAGTGCCTTTCCCTTGCACATGAAGAACGCTGAGGCATTTTGTACAGTGTAGATATTTGGGAAATCTTGCAGGAACATGTGTGTAAGCGCAGACAGCAATGGGGAGAGGAGTGCAGAGGCTGTTGGCTGAGGCAGGACTAACAACCATCTTTAAGGTCCAGATAGAGGTGTGTTGTTGCTGAGGTTCTGCTTTCACTCCCTGTGGCAAGAGAGACTCGGGAAGGGGATTGCTGACGAGAAGGGCTTGGCAGGGAGGTTGGGGGCTTGATGATACTTAGAAGGGGAAGTGTGGACATGCTCTTCCTTGGGTATGGTCTAGCTCAGTCCTTTAGGTACTTTTTCCTCAGCTTGCTCCAGTAATTGGGTTACAAAGCATCTGGTACCCAGGGCTGCCACGGTTTAAGGCTTTGCCTCTGCTGGTGGCAGTGGTGGTAAGATCAGCCCTTCAGGGGCAGAGGGGTTGTGCCCAGCACCGTTGCAGAGGATGGGAAGGCAGCTTGTGTCCCTTCCCTATTTCTCCCATAGGATAAATCAACACTCTGGCTTTTCATTTGATCCACTGGTATTTCTGAAGGAATTTACACAGCCTTTAATATGGCTTTTTACCTTGAGTTAAACTGAAAAGGGCAATAAACTGAGGCCACACTTATACGAGAAATCAATAAGCTTCAACGGAGATCTATGGAAATACACTGTGCTATGTGCAAAGGGCACAGACTCTCTTAAAAAAAAAAAAAAAAAGCAAACAAACAACTTTGGATTGCTTTGTGCCAGTATGTTTTTGGCCTGGTCTGAGGGTGCAGGTGTTTAGTCCCAGGACAGTGCAGGAGGGTGGAAGCCTTTATCCCAGAGTTTGTATAGAGAGGGAGTCCCATAAAGAGAGGAAGAGAGGCTGTGCAGAGGGGTTTGATAGTGGTATAGGGTTTTTTTCTGCTCATAATAGACAATGGATTGGATACCAAGCAAAGTTAACAGGAATGGCTTGAAGTTTGTGGCTGCTCAGGCCCTGGAGAACCATCCATCAGCTCCTATTGTACCATGCTCAGATCCACCCTATGGCTGAGGGAAGCAGACAGTAACATACCTTCTAATTATAGGCTGCAAACAAGCAAAGCAAGATGACAAACATGGAAAAGTATAGCCTATCTGAAGCAACTCACATTGCAGCTGTAAATATGATTGAAATGCAGTTTAAAATTCAGATATTTTTTCTATAACTTTAAATGCACTGGTAATGTGCTGCATTATATTTGTCATTTTTCCATAATGTGATTTAATGCTAGGTTATTTTTTCAAAGTTTAAGATACTGTCAAGAGGGTGAGCTGAAAAAGGAAAAAACCCAAAAACCAAAATAGCATAAAATTTCAAAGAAATGTAACATCAAAAAAGAAAACATCACACACCAATATTAAAAAAAGAAGTTTGAAAATGAATTTGTGAGTTATCTCCTGAATACATTAAAATAGATAATATCAGAGGAGCTTTACCTTTCAACTTGTGCTTCCTCATTGTTTGAAAAGTTAATGAGAGGGGAATAAAGGAGAGTAGAATCTCATAGCCCAACGATTTACTCTGTCATATTCAATGACAAAAGAAAGATGGGGAAAAAAGGAAAGAATTTAAACTGTTTAGGTCTCAAAATTAGAAATACTTAAGTGTCTGGTTTTGTGATTCCTTTTCCCTCCCAAACTTTAGAAGGAAATGATTTTTTTTCATAAATGTTATGCCTTCTTTAGGGAAAAAAAGAAAATGATTCAGGCAGAAAATTTCCACTGCGTCCAGTTGTAACATCTTTGCTATTTGAATTGGTATGTAATCAAAACGCATCCTTACAACCATTTATGGATATTTATGTCAGACAAGGTATGCAATCTTGAACTTACCTGTTCATATACAAGAATATGAGCTGATATCAGGTTAATTTTTTTTACATCATCTTGTAGGGATATTTTACTAACAGGCCATTTAAAAAAAAAAAAGGATATCCTGGCAAATGAAACTAGAACCAGTTATGGAGATCCTGCTGACATTACAAATTGAAAAGGATTCATATGGGTGGAAAGTAACACAGCCCAGGAAGAGGAGATGATGAACCCCTATAATGCATGAAAATTGAGCTATTTTTCAGGAAAGTCATTCCACAGCAATTTATTCCACAGCAATTACAGGCATGTACTGTGCAAGTCAGGAAGAACACAGTGTGAAGCCTGCACTGCAAATTTTTTCCACTCATCATTCCCAAAACAGTGTTCAAATCAATGGCATTTTAGATTTCTAATCAGTATCATGTGTGCGTTAGTTAAAAAAAAAAACAAACAAGACAAAACAACAACAAAACAATCAACAAAAGCAGTTAGTGGATGTTTAAATATATGTTTCATTATGGAATCTTAATTCTAAAAACCAAGGCCTGATGCTAAGGTTGAGCTAAGATCCTGCTGAAGCTAATGAAATGTTTGCCTAAGTAAAAAACCCAGGGCTAGCTCTGGAGGCCAGGTGCAAACTCAGAGCTTAGTTTATATCACATCTGCTGACTTTCAGGTATGGCCAATAGCATGTGCAATTCCTGTTTGGACAGGGGTTGCCTGACCCAGCAAGCACACAAAGCACAGGTTCAGGATGATCATTCGAGTTTAAAGAGTGTTTTCTTGCTTTCACAACTTCAACACTGCTAGTGCTAGGGGTTTTTTGCATGGCATTTACATGCACATACATACCCAGGCTTACTGTACCAGAGAACTCAAAGTTTTACTTCAGTTATTTGTCAAATAAATGAAAACCTCAGAATTATTTTTTAATTGTAGGCGTTCCAAAAACTGAGACAAATTTAGGATTTTGTGACAATCTGAATTCTAGGAGATTGTATTAAGGAAAGCTTCTTTGCTTCTGAATGATTAATCGTTGCTGACAATGCAATAACTCATAGATGACACAGTGAGATTTAGGCCTCCCTCAGTGAAGGGCCACAAAGCTATATGGAAGGGTCTGTTCTGCTCCTTCTCTGAAGTGCTGAGAAAGAAATAGAAAGAAGTCAAAATCCTGTAATTTTAACAGCATTTTTCAGGAGCAAGTACAGTAAGAATGAAAAATTGAGGGGTTACTTTTATTAAACACAGCAATTAGCTCTCATTGTAGCCAAGTTTTCTTTCTGCTGGCAGTGACCAATTGTCCTTCAAGCTGCTGCTTATATGTCCCTTAACACTTTGATACGAGGAAAAAGTCAAACACAAAAGGTAGAAAGGAAATTCTCTCCTCATTTGCTTGTGAAAATGCACCCAAACATGGTGCTGGTCCAGTTGAACACAGGGATGCAGCTGAAGGCTCTGCCATGCTCTGTGGCTCTTTCCTGCTCACACTGGGAGCAATAAAGACAGAAAAGGTCCCAAAGCACAGCTTTTTTTGTGTAGCTGGAGAACTATGTGAACGAGACAAACCCAGTTCTGTCTCCCCATTTAGAGTCCTCTTCACAATATTTGTCCACATCAGTTTGCTTCTTCGAAGAACTTCTGTTTCGCTAAGTCAATCAGAACAGCTGCTGCATACCTTCAACTACTTCCTTTGAATACATTAAAAAAAGGTAACCCTATTTTGATGTGCTAAAAAAAGCTGGTTTTTTGGAATGCCTCTAAATTAAAGCAGGATGTGTAATTCGTGATTTCTAGAATTGTTAGACTTCACACCCCCTCTATATATGTACCAGCAACTGCAAGTCAGGAATGTGCCTCCAGATACCTGCTTTGTACAAGTAATGACTTTTATCACAGGATCAAAACCACGATATTTTTTTCTACTATTCATTTGTAAGTATGTGTTTTCCATTTAATATGTCTGACATAACAACCCTACAATTCACAACATTATCTTATAAATACAGAGTTCTTTTTATACTTTGCTATATACTTCATTAATACTGATGTAACAGAGCTGAAGAGATTTCCCTCGTCTCCCAGCATGGTATGATCTGTGAAATGCTTTCACATCCAGAACTTTTTATTTTGATGGTAGAGAAGCTTTATTTGCATTAATATCATTAGAGTCTTTCCTGAAGACCACGTGCAGCTGTTTTTCTATTAAAAAGCAAAACACTAAACGAAGATTAACCTGTAGCAAGCATTTCAACTCACTTCCATTTCTCTGTGTACAAAACTGCAAAGGGCAGCGACCCCTCCCAGTGCTGGAGAAGAAGCGATGCTAAGATTACGAATGTGTAGATGGGGGTGGTCTCTCACATGAGTGCACTTTACACTCACGCTTTACCAGCTGATCTGTCACTGTGATGATACAGTTTATCCCAGGATCAGAGGAAGTAGCAACTCCTGTCACTACACCCTTGTTTAGAGCCAAAGCAGCAGCAGCTGCAGCTCGCCTGCTGGGAAACAAGTCCCTTGGCCAGAAACCTCTAAACTCATATTCAGTAGCCATTGTGCATTATGCTGATCGCCTCTCAGTAGCAAAAAGCATTTGCACGCTCTCTGTGGGCTCTTTGGAGATTTTGCACTTCCAGTGCTGCCCAGGCACTGCAAGTAGGAGAGCACAAATGCTGAGCACCCGCGTCACCATAAATGTGCTATTGAGCAAGTCACCTGGATACTGCTGATGTTCAGGATGCCTGGACAACACACTTGGAAATGATACCCCTTTGCCAACAGTTACTTTGGATTTTTTAGACAGAGTTAGATGACTTGGGTGGAGAAATAATGTTGGAATCAACTTTTCTCATTTCAGAAAGGACCCAGGCCATGGGCACCCACACCGGCAGTCCTTTCTCAGCGCTGCCAGGGACAGTTTCACATTGCTTTCTGCCCATGGTGTAGCTGTTTCAACCTTATCGAACAGTGTTTGCAGATCAAACAGAATCACACCTGCCCATGAGTGGGCAGCCAGTGCCACAGCCCTCAAGCATACCAGCAGTGAGTAGCCTTAGGGCTTATCAGCAGCAGAAAGTTGCACCACTAACCTACAATTTGCTTCGCAAATAAGGGCAAAACCTTGGATAAACACTGATTTCAGTTATAAGTGGCTGCTTTCAGTGGTGTAAGCTGGTACAACTCACTTAGGTTTCAATTTCAGATATGTTAGTATGATTATGCACCACTTTCTACAAGTCAGTGCAACTTTGAGTGTTACACCACACTGGTGCAAGATTTTGTGTGGAGAAGAACTAACAGAGCGTGTTGAATTTGGGTATGTGTGGAGCTAGCCTATCTGTGTGCATCCACTATCTACGGTTTAATTACATTGTCAGCTTTATGCACTCTATAAAATACATTATAGGGTGAAAGAAGGGCAACAAAACTGGTGAAGGGTCTAGAGAACATATCTTACAGGGAGCCTCTGAGGGAACTGGGGTTGTTTAGCCTGGAGAAGAGGATGATCAGGGGAGACCTTATCGCTCCCTACAACTGCCTGAAAGGAATTTGGAGCAGGGTGGGTGCTGGTCTCTTCTAGGTGACAAGTCGTAGGACAAAAGGAAATGACCTCAAGTTGCACCAGGGGAGGTTTAGACTGGACATTAGGAAAATTTCTTCACCAAAAGGGTTGTAAAACACTGGAATGGCCCGGCCAGGGAGGTGGTGGAGTCACCATCCCTGGAGGTATTTACAAGACATGTAGATATGGTGCTGAGGGACATGATTTAGGGGTGACCTGCCAGTTCTGGGTTAACAGTTGGACTTGATGATCTTAAAGACCTCTTCCAACCAAAACAATTCTGCGATTGTATGGTTCTTAATAAAACCTGAAATCATATTGAATGTAATTGGCTTTGCACCTTAACATATATTTTATGATCAGGTTTCCTAAGCTTTCTATGCCTTTACATGAAACTAGGTCTACATATAGTAACAACCTACATTCCCTGAGAAAATTAGTTTTTCCACCACACCTTCTTCATGAAGCCAAGAGAAAGGGAAATCTCAAAGGACAAGCCCTCTTTGTGTGTTTCTAGGGGGGTTAATTTATTATTTTTTTTCCTAAGATAGTGAGCATTAAAAGGATATTTGCAGGCTGACACCTTTCAAACCCAAATGATTCGACATGGAGGAGAAAAATTTGCAAAAAACCTCTGTAACAGGAACCTTCAAGAAGTTTGCCAGTTGCTAGTGAAAATGTGTTACACTGCACCAGAACAAAACACCACAGAACTGTGTAAATACGTTTCACAAGCATTTAGAAGGTTTTACTGGAATTTGGGAATGGAGAAGAGTCTCCTTATATAAGCTGCTTGAACCACAGAAACTGCCTGTGTTTGAAGGTAAATCAATCGCTGTTTGACCGAGGAAAGAAAAATATTTTGCAGTCTTAAAATACAGCTGGACTTTAGTTGTTGTTGTTGTGTTAAATGCTTGTTTGGTTTGAGGTCCTGTTGGGTTTTGGTAGCCAGCTCAAGGAAATGGGGAGAGGTTGGAAATAAAAGACTTTTAACAATACAATGAAAAACAATCTATAACATTCACAGAAGGGCTTATCTTTGTGCCAGGCAAAGTCCTTTCATTTCACACATTACAACGGAAAGATAGTAGTGGGTTGTTCTCAAGACCAAATAAAATGGTCTCTCCCTCTGCAGCCAGTCGTGGAGAGAATGCAACTTTATGTGCAATGGTGCCAAGGATATAGTTACTTTGAGAGAATGATTTTCAGTTTCTTGTGAAAGCGCATTTTGCAGAAATTAGAGTGATGTAACATGTTGCTTAGCTTCATTAAAGTTTTGATAATCTTTTTCCACAGACACAAAGTGGCCAGGATGTGAATGCTTGAATTCTTGCAGTCATACGAGCTTACATTATGTTAGCCCTGATTTAATGGCTTTACATAGGTTTCTAGGGAAGTCATGTATTGATTTTGAAGTTCTCTTTATTAACTGCCATTAAGAGACTTTCAGAGGACTTGCTACATCTGTGCTCCCCGATCTTTTTTCTATTTACTAAGCACACAATTATTTAAAATGCAGATTGCCTGTCCATTTAATTTGAGCTGAATTTATGAATCCTCACAACATTAAGGGGAGATTTGTTACAAGATGTATCTTCAGAAAAATTCAGTAGTGAGAAAATACACACCTTTTATCTCACAGAACCACACCTTCCTCCTGCTGTGAAACGTCTCACTGCATCTGTGCAGTATCTTTTGCTTCAATCATGTACAAAAATGTGCAATCATTTTTTTCTAAAGATTAAAATATAAAAAACCCCCAATCTTTGGTGGGCTTCTATTCCTGTTCACATAAATGTATCAGATAGCAACCCACAATACTCAATAGCAACTTTACACAAACCCCTTTGCAGGGAAGGGAGGAAAGTCTGGACAGTTCTGAACATCCTTTAGGAAGAAAGGCAACGCATAAATGACCTTTGGATTTTGTAAGCCTTCTCTGGATGTGATGGTGAGATATTGAATTTGTAGTGACATACTGAAGGCAAATAGCACGGCACTCAGATGACCAACAAGCCCAGCCTACGCTCTCCATGCAGCAGTTTTATTTTCACCTGTTATTCCCAGGCTGCTGCTGAAGTTCCCCAAAGGCATTGACCTCAAAAGGCTGGAAAATCAGTGAAACAGTTGGGTTTTGCTTTCTTTCTTTCTTCTATTAAGAATCACTGCATGTAATATAAATAAATCATCAATAGTTGCATCAATATTGTTTTCTCCTAGAAGACAAATGAAAAGGCAAGTTTTTTTGTGCCTGAAAATTGTGCAAGCACATTGAACGCCAGCATTATTCCACTGGTAAGTTACAAGCACCAAAGAAGTTTGCAGAGAAGATTCCTTGCAAAGAAAACTTGCTTAGGGGAAATCATGGAAAGTCCATCAATTTCAAACTAAAGTAAACCTTGACAAAAGACTCAGCACTGACCACACAAAACAATCCTCAGCAAAAGCAAGAAGATGAAAAGCTCTGCTAGAGCAGTGTTACACACTGCAGTTTCCAACCACAGCTTCACACAACAATTCTTTTGGCATTGGGGACTATTCCAAATTTCCCTTAAACCAAAACTCTTATATAAGTGCACTGAGATCAGCCAATTTTCACCTACTTGGGTGATGAAGGATAACGAATCCATAAGTTATACATTTCTTCCCTCCAGATGGGTTGGGTTTGCTTAAAGCTACTTTAAACTTCCAAGCCTGCCATCAGCCTGGCCCAACTTTCAGTCCTGCAACAACATCTGAGGCAATTGCAGTGTTTCCTGGGTTATAAATTCCTTGCTTTTTATATAGTTGTACTGAATAGAGACATTTTACTTTTCAGTTTCTTCTTTTTTTCCAGCTACCAGAATAGCTGAGTGCTTTGGTTATCTTGGCGCTACATTACCTTACTTTGGCAAGGTAAGTATTTCCCATCTTCTCATTTGTAGTTCTTCGATGTTGTTAATTGTATCCACTGAGAAAACTGAGAGGATAGTAGATTAATTTGTAATAAAACTGAACACGGAAATCATCTGATATTTCACTAACATGCAGAAGTGCTTTTTGAGGGAAGACTCCTAATTACGTGTACTAAGGGCTCAGTAAGCACCAGGTACAGAAACAGAATATGTGAGATTCATGTAGATTTCTGTCCAGGACAATGAAGAAGGGTGGGACCTATTTCTGTTTCCTAAATTTTATCTGAGTTTACACCAGTATGGCTTATTTCCTG